>VOMN01073233.1:0-25829 GCA_014899125.1 Orchestia grillus | reverse complement strand
CGCTATGTTGTCGCCCGAGTCGACTGCAGGTTGCAGTCGACTCCGGCGTGCAGCCAACTGCAACTTACAGTCGACCTCGGCGACACGAATCTCCAATACGAGCGACAGAGAAACTGCAAAAAAGTTGCTAACATGCCGTCCGTGTGAGTTGACCCTTAAACTTCCTGGCGGCTGCGGTAACCGTGGGTTATTGTCCTATGAAAAAGCTATGTTGTAAAAACTTTTTATTTTAAATATAGCTGAACGTAGAAGATGGAGCACACGAAAGTCGAGGTTAATAACTCGTCGGTCGCAAACATTATGAAACATCGACTTCAAATGAACATGTACATCAAAGCTTTTCCGCCCGTAGAATAAAAAAAGAAGAAAAAATAGTATATTTCAAATAAGTCATGTTAAACGCACTTTAAAAAATTGGCTTTCAAATTTCATAAATACTGTAGTTGTAATTAAACTATGCAAATGGCATTGAAACATCAAACTGTGTTTGTAATTGCTGGGCCTGCGCTCAGTGGTCTGTAATCGGTCGTGACGGAAATCTATAATTGAGGTAATTAAATACTTCCTCGTACATCGTAAAATTAGAAATAAAAGTGGAAAGGCAGACTGTATATTGGTAGAAAATGTTGCACAGGTTTGGAGTTGTATAAGTTGAAACATTGTTAATTTATAATAGTTCTATTGCATCGAAACCTACAAGGTTGTACATCCACCAGTTCTTGATGAACATTATCTTATACTGCTAAAAGTATGAGAATGCCAGAAAATTATAAAATTACTATGAAACTCTTTTCATTTATTTTTGGTTGTCATTTAATTTTTACTTCAATGCTTTTTCCTCCACTTCTGAATATTCCATATAAAAAATTAGTATCCCCTCCAACGACATGTGATTACCATTTTCTTTTTTGGGACTAGCTGTAGCTACTTCCGTCGTTCCAACAATTCTGGTTAATACCTTCAATCTACAGCTGTGCCTCAAGCTGAAAAGCAGTGCTGCTCTACGTTATATTATAAAGGGCAGTAAAGACAAATTGAAGCTCAGTTTTCATGTAAGTGTATGAACATTTAGCATTAAATTGATTTATGTATCCCCAGTAGGGTGGAATACTAACGTTCTGAAATTGGCTAATGGCGTCTAATTTCGACATAATTTCTTCATTCCTTTCTTTTTCAGTTGACAGATATCAACTTCTCTTATAAGCATAGCTTCTCTGAATTGTCGTGACAAAATCTAGCTTAGATTTATTGAAACAGATCGTGTTAGTATGCCAGTTATGTCGAACGTAACGAAATTTTACCACTAAAATTTTCGTATTCTAAGTGCGCTCGTTAATTTGTAGACTACGAGGTTAGTGCCTACTATGCTAATGAGATGGTCAGAACTAGGCGTGGTTGCATAATATAATAAATTATCATGTGTCTTTTGGCAGTTTCCATATTACAGTCTTGATCAAAAGTTCAATATCATTGCCAATTCACGGTTGAAATTAAAATGAGCCTATAGGTGCATATCATGGTCTCCAGGGTGTAAGTGAGTTAACTCAAATTTTTTGCTAAATGGAAAGTTCCTGAATAGTAAGTCTCTATATATGTCTCAAGTACTGTCAAGAACCTTTATTTATTCCAACACGTTTTACCGTTGGGTTTTTAATGNGTTTTTAATGCCTTACAACTACTGGTGTGGTGGGGGATGTGAGAAATGTGTGGTTGAAACTTCCTTTTCCATAGGAAGTACTCTGCAGTCACGTGAAAAGCCTCACCTGAGCCAAAGCTTGAACTTGGTTTCTTTTGGCTGTGAGACCATCATGCTACCCACTACATCATGGTGCTTAAAATCATCTTTCAGCAGTTAACTGCAAGCCTAAAGATCTCCAATGACAAACCCACTCTGTGCCCTTATGTTTGTTAGATACAAAGATATAAGCCCCTTGGCTGAAGATAAGCAAGCTCAGTGTAAAACTGTCATCAGTTTGTAGCATTGCATCCTGGCTTTTATGTAGCTTGAGATTTGAGTGTGTGTAGTTATACCACCAGTTCTCAGTAAAACCTGCCCTGTTCGGTCGTTAATAGCTTTCCGTTCATAACTAGTTATGTAAGATGAATTTAATTATACAGTGTTTTTTGGAAGAAGCCCAATGGTCTGCCCTGAAAACATTTATGTGAGGTTGTAATGATGAATATAATGTTTAATTTGTTTTTTTTTTTACAATTTTATTGAATAATGTCTGTTCTGAATATAAACAACTTCCTTGCAAAACATTTCGTTGCAAATATTTGTTTGTACAATGACTAGCTTAAGTGAACTTTGTCTATGATAACTGGTGTTAGGTCTGTCTCTGCTCATCACAAGTTTTAATGAACTTATATATCAATAAAAATAACTTCAAGAGTATTAAAGAATAATTTTAAGATCTATGAAAGTATACTTTTAAAGCTATTAGAAAATTTGAAAAGGGTTGTAGCTGAAAAACGAATGCCAAAATCACCTTTTGTTACCATCAGAACCTGCTACATGCAGATGAAGACCCAAGTAGCTACCACAATAATGTCTTTATCTTACAATTTTCTATGAAATATATATTAAGATGTAGAGGAATATCTGGTTATTTTAAAGTACTCACTGTAAGCACTAAACTAGCTAATGATGAAACTAGCTAATGATATTTGTGAAAACACTAATTCTCTTCATTTATCAACCACCTAAAATCATTCTACAATTCTTTATTACACTTCAGTGACGGTGATTATATTTTCCATGTTCTTGCTTTTCAAATGTCTTTTTATTGAGAGAAAACTCCAAAAATGCAACAGTACTCAAACCTCAACACTTCTTGGCAACTGCCTTCACTTAAGTACTGAATATGTGCAACTTGCAACAACAGAATCTGCAAAAAATACCTGTAATGGGATTAAAATGTATGTAATGGGTCCAATTGAAGCTTGAAAATCAAGCATATATCAATACAAAATACAAAAATACAAACAAAATACAAAGCATGCACTCTAGCACTCTAGTTGCAAATAATATTTGCTTACATTCTATTGCCTTTTATTAAGGATTATTTTCACAATTATTAACTTCCATCTTAGTCACTCGTATTAAAAACTATCAATTCATAATAGGAGTTTGCTCTGCAAGTTGAAATTTTTCAACTCTTTCATCAGAGAAGTCATTTTATCAAGTTCAAATATAATAAATAAAATAGAAAATGTTGCAGTTAATCCTGCTTGTGCATTTTGGCAAATTTGAACTCAACAACTTTGATGTTAAGCATTGTTTTTTAAAATAATGCCTAAAATGTTGAGTTTAGTGTTATCCTAGAGGGCAACCAATCTCATTGACAATGGATATCAATTTTAAAATGATCAAAATCTATGCATGGTGTTAATTTTAAACAATCAAAGCAAATGTCTATGATTTATCATAGTTTAATAGTTCTCAAGCTAACTTTAAAGCTCATTACAAACAAGCACTCCAGGATAAAATAAGAAAAAACGCCAAAGAATGAACAAAAAAAGTTTTTGAACATCAAACCACCTCCCCTAATTGATTACAGGCAAAGTTAGGGATCTGTGCTATTTCTATAAGAAATGGTAAGTAAACGGAGGACCCTAATTTTGCCAGCATGCACTTTTGAGCATAGCCAATCAATTTTGGCATAATATCAATTAAAACATATCTCGAAGTATGCAATTTGGTGTAACAATTCATATGCTACCTGTGGTTTTTGTAATTCGATGTATAAATTACATACTATTGACACAAACACTTCACTGCCATGCTTTAGCATCCAAGATGTCAAGGGTACTAGCTCCCAAGTGCATGTCATGATCACATGTGAAGGACGGATGACCAAAAAATGCACCATGTGTTTGTGAGACAGCTGCATGAGAATTATTTTTCCACTATTTAAGAATATGAATTGTGGCCCTAAACTCATGGATATGTTTTATGATGTTAAGGAAACATTTAATGTAATGGAAAATGACATTTTATAAGACTTTAAATAATATTTGCTACCCAATTTATAGCTGAATTTGGTACTTGGCCGATAAGTGAATGGGGTAGTTGCTACATTTCACCAGCAGTGCTGTGCTCTACATCATCATGTATCAGCAGTCCCAAATTAGGCCTGATCGGGTGAGGTTGCGTAATTGTTAACTGATGCTTCTTTAGATTTTTGGATACAGTTTTTCAGCAATTATTCTTCCAAGGAACCATAATTTGGGCTAAAATTGCACCCTGCAGATTGGCTCATGGTTCATCGGGTAGGCAATATTGTAGCCTGCCGGCTTGAAATTTAGCTTCAGTCTTCTCAAAAGAAAAACAAAAACATTAAAATCACTTTTTCAACCTACAGATGTGAGAAATTAAAATACATTTGAAGATTAATCACTATATATTATGAGTTTTTGGAAATCAAAGAGCTGACAAAGAATGCACTGAAAAAGCGATCAAAACTTTGGTGGAGCACCACCCTTGTGTGACAGGGCCTACTAGTATTGGTTGGAGATACACAAGTACTATGAAAGGAACCTTACCAACAAATTAACTGGAATTCATGGAAGGATTGCCTCTGATGTTGTACAACACTGTTACTCAAACATTGGAATTTTTTACCAATCCTACCTAGCTCCTACCTTCCTCATCTGTTCTCAGGAATGTTGCACATTTATCACTGAAGTTAAACTTTTATAATAGTGTGGTCGATTCCAAATACAGTGCTGAACACAGTAAGTTGGTGATAGTCAGTCAATAAAATAAGCAATGGAGGTGCGCATTCCAAAACTACACTTGCTACAAAATGCATTGCACTAATGAGTCCTAATTGTTGGTTACTGCTTGGTGATGCTGGTGCAGCGAGCTTCTTCAGCGGCTGTAACTGACAGCAGCAACGCATCGTGAATGGCTGTGCCACCCTCTGTACGACGGTGACTTTGCTAATGCTTCATTTCCTTCATGTCAAGAACATCAGGGATTTTTCTGCTAACTTATTTTGTAGATGACTTGCTTGTGGTTCCGGAGGGAGCTGTTCAAAGATGATTAATTTGTACCATGATGCATTTCAATTCAAGGAAACAAAGTATCATGTGTATTAGGCTCACGATGATGATTTGGTGGATTCTTGAGATTCCAAGCAAATGATCAGCATTGATGTGCTTCTTCGTTCTTCTGTGGTTGGTTCTGCGTCTTCTTTGTAATTGAATTTAGCTGACATGCGGTGAATTTAGTCATTAAATTATAATTTCTGTGAGGGTTCTAAGCATGGATTGCATGGCACATCATTAATTTTGTTTAATTATTTCGTTCTTCCATATAGTAGCAAAAATTGTTGCTGTTCTTAGAAGATGCACAGCAAATTGTGTGGCTCTTGTCAGCACAGTAATGGCAGGAAATTTTACTACCACAAGACATGCTGATATAGAATGAATTGAGAGTGACTTTCATGTACTGCAATTTGGAACTTTTTTTCTGAAGACAAGTTCAATCTGCTCTTCTGCTCATAATCTAATTTCCAAATTACAGGTCTTATGCATCACTTCTCTCGAGCAAAGTTACGAGCTCAAGGCTGGACTGCTGCCCTTTAATGGCTGTAGCCCTGGCTTAGGCACTCACTTGTGGTGCTTCTTCAATTCAATCTTCCCATCGTTTCCCATTTCAAGTTCTCTTTTGGTTCCTTGCTGGTACCTCAACTCAACCATAATCTAACTTTTCTTCAATGCCATGATTAAAACGGGTTGCACCCACACCCCTTGTCTGGTTTTCCATCAATTACATGTCTTAATTAAAAGTGTGACGACCACCTTAGAGCAACACTACAAGCTTTCAAAATGACAACTAGAGTTTAGCAAAAGACATCGCTGTTGAATGCCTACGCAATAACCCCTACTTAAGACTTTAAACTTCCATTCTCAGAAAACTCGTCTATTTAACCAAAAGTTATCGAGGTCGATGCATGTTTTGGCGCCCAAGGTTATAGAGTGTTTTTAAATGGGAAATTCTTACATTTCTAACTTTGCTGAACTTTTGTAAGTTTACTTGATAAAGTTCATAGCAAAAAAGTTACTGGTATTTCTTATTCCTAATTACACTGAAACCTGTGTGTGTTCATAGAAACAATAACATGTAGTCACTTTGGGTTGGTTTAGCTTTCATAGGTGCAACCATAGTTTAATTGACTAAGTGCTTTTTGAAAGTTTTTATTATTTAAAGCAAATATGTTTCATTGCCCGTATGTCTTACGGTCATATCCTATTGATGTTTACCTTACCGAAACTTTGTATTGTATTCTAGATACTGGGAGTCAATAGGCCTCCTCATCATGGAGGACTTGAGGAGTCGGAACCCGAGCTCTCGACCTGGCTATTTTGCGCGAGCATTCGCCCCTCCAGTGGTGGCTGCCCCTGCTGCTGTGTTCGACGATCTGCTCGCTTCTCCCATTGATGACCACGGCCGAAGCCTTGGTTCCGAGAGACCACGTCACCTAGACAAAAACTTGGATGATCAGCCTGCTAGTCAAGCATTCGCCGAAGATTCTTCATTGCCTGAATGCCCGACAGCTTTAGAAAACATTGCTTTGAATGACGCTGACATGGCTGAAAGCAATGAGCCAATGAATTTTCTGAGTAACTCTGATCCCTTCACAGGAATTGCTGAGCCAGAATTGAGTGGTAGTCCCATGATCTCGTCATTTGATACCTCCGAGCATGCGATGTCGATTCTGCCCCTTCCTCGCAACAGTGACGTGGCTGCTGAGAGCAACTCGACCGGTCCTTACCTGGGCGACAGTCGCTACACCGAGTCGCAGGTACGCGATGATGCCTCGAGCGCTCCAGGATCTATGACTGCGAGTGTGTCAGGTTTTCCCTCGGAAGAAAGCATGCTGAGGAAAGGACAGAAGAGGATGTTGACGAGCCCTGCTAAATCTCAAAGAGGTAAGAGCCACAGAAGAAATCGCAGGCAACCTGAATGCCCAAATGCTCTAGAAATAGAAATATATTCTCACTCGGAATCATCTGAGGACTTTAGCGAGTCTTCTGATTCATCCGTGTCTCCTGTTGAAATGAGACCTAATTCCACAGCCCACAGACACACCCGGAGGAGAATTGATGATGGTCCTTCTGCTCCAGACCTGCAGTTGGACTGTCTGTCATCTGACAGTGATTCCGACTCGGACTCGATTGTTGAGCTTGCAAACGGCAGGGAGCCGACCCGCCCCGTGTCGGTAGTGGACCTCACTGTCGAGAGTGGTGATGAGCAGATCACTTTAGAGCCCGAATCTCGGGCCCCTGAGGTACACTCTAACTATATCAACAGTGGCTCATCTCAGCCTCCCAACCCAAAACCTCTAGCTCTTGTGAGCCGGCCGCATCGCGAGGATCCAGACAGGGCTTTGCAGGACAGTTCGACGAGTTATGCCTCAGATCCTGCTGTCCTCGTGCCCTGGCGCGGCGTCGGCGCGAATGGCTGCGCTGTGCGTAATGCGTTAGGCGCGGCTGGACTAGGCGTCACCATCGCGTTCCCAGCCAACTCTTCAAGGCTCCCGCACAGTAGTTCTAGTCACGCTCCTCTGCCAACCGACCCTGAACATATTGAAGATTCTCGTGCTAGCTATGCAAGTCGGAGCAGAGAGTGCTCTTGTTTAGGTGCTACTGTGTGCGCAAACTGCACTTTAGCCACTCGTGCTCCTGAAGCCATGCATTCCTTCAGTGCTTCTGATGTTAGTAGCCACCAGCCCCGACATAATCCTGTAGCTCAATCACAAAGCGACTCTTCCAACTTCCCAAGTGGTCGTGAAACGCATCCTGCCTTGCGAGGGATGCCTCAGACGGCCACCGCAAACATCTCCCTGTCAGGGGCTAGTGAACACGACTCGATGAGTAGTGGCTTGAGTAACAGAAGTTCTTCAGGATCGATGAGGGATCTTTCTCAGGGAAGCAACTATTTTCGCTATCGCCACGCCAACGCGTACCTCCCGCCTTCCTTCTGTCTGCGGTATCCACAGATCAGAGAAAACGGCGAGTCCAACGTTTGGGGCGATGCACGCCACGAGTCTTTCTATCGTCTGCCTCTCCACCACCAAAGGTTATGGCTCAGTCAGCAGCGGTCAGCGGAACTCAACAGGAGAAGGATGGACCCAAGCTACATGGCGACACCTAACGCCAGGTGCTCTCAGCCTTGGCAGAGGCAACGAGAACTTCCTGTGGATACCAATGAGCCCCCGAGCGAGTATCAGTTACACAGCGTCCGTTTTCCTCAAAGTCAACGAAGCTCAAGTAGTTTACGAAGCAGGAATTTCACTACTCACGACCACTCTGGTTACCCAGCATTGCGGTGTTTTTCATCGCGGTTGGAGGCGAACCCGTGTGTGCACAGCAACGCGCCCTCGGCTGGCTACCCTCGAGCACAGTTAGTGGAGAGCTCGAGGCCAGGAGTGGGCGGACTTCCGGCCGCCTCCAGGTGAGACTTTTTTAGATTTACGAGTCGTGTTTATAAAGCTTGCGTTCTAAATTTCTCTCTGTTTTTTTGTATTTGAAGTGCAGTTGAAAACAGGCCGTTAAATGAATTATTGAAATACCTTGCAACGTTAAGTACTTTCTGCGACTCTAATGCAAGGTTTCGTTTTTGGATGCTGGTGGGAAGTACTTTTATATGCAGCGTGAAGTGCGACAAATGTACCCGCAATAAAGTATTGGCGAGGTGCTTGCAAATGCAGGGACGTTGTTTTTCCCTGTTAATCTGATGCCTCTATGTTGTTTGGAGACTGGAGAATTGTGAATGGCCAAAGAAGATACGATGTTGGAAATGAATGCCTCAGTTCGACGGTTATAATGGGGTGCGACGGAGGACAGCCGGGGGAGGGGGTTGTCAAGTAGAGCTCCATGCAGGACTCGACGACTGTTTGGGCGTTTGGACTTTGGAGTGGAATGCCATTTTAGTTTCTTGTAAGAAAGCTGATGGAAAAAGTGCGAGGATGATGTGCAAGACGTAGTGAAAGTAGTGCTAGCAGAGAGACAAGTTTGTTGAGAATATAACCAACTACACCCGACGCCATCCGGACACGAGCTCCTGCGTGCCATTAAACTCTTCGATGCTGGCTGGGACATCGTTAGGTTACCTCAGCTATAGAGGCCTTCAGAACTTGTGTTTATCGTGCCCACTTTGCTTCTTTCTATTTTCATGCCTTCTTTACTGGCTTTTCTTTATCTTTTCTTCCTCTTATTTGTCAAGTATCTGTTTCTATGTGCAGTGAATACCGTGTGGAAACACACCTGTGCATAGATTCCTTGTTTTCAAAAGTCCATACTCAATGGTCCCTTTTTTAGGCTCTGCTGAGATGGCATGCCATGTGGCCAGGGCACTGTACACTAACTTGTAAGCTGGACTCCGGTGCGGTCAGAGGAGCTGAGCGCATCCATTACCGGCTCGCTCGCACCATTGGGAGCTGGGCTGTGGGGGGGCAGGTGTCAACTTGTGAGAGTGTGATCGAGCAGTCCGTGGAAGCGCTAGTCGAAGCTTTGAGTTAAACATTGCCGAGGTGTTCAAGTGTGACCCAATTCTTAAGCGATGCTGCGTATCCTCTGGGACATTAAAAAAATACTTTCTCTTATGGTGGAGGAGAATTACGCCTTGGTGTAGGGTGTATTATTTGATTTACCATGTTGAGCTTATGAAGAATTTTGTGTTACTGAACTTGCTATTTATTCGATCAAAATTTTTTTGTGTTTTGCTGAACGATTTGATAGGTGTACCCCCCTGTGCGGAGCTGTAACCTTGTGTGAGGTAATGGCTATTGTGAGGTGATGGCTATTGTGAGGTGATGGCTATTGTGAGATGATGGCTATTGTGAGGTGATGACTATTGTGAGGTGATGGCTATTGTGAGGTGATGACTATTGTGAGGTGATGACTATTGTAAGGGGATGGCTATTGTGAGGTGATGGCTATTGTGAGGTGATGGCTATTGTGAGGTGATGACTATTCATGTTGGTTGGCAGGTCCGGGGCGACAGCTGAGGCCGGCACATCGGGGCAGTCGACGGCGCGGTCTGCCGAGGCGGGCCTGAGTCGTGCGGCGTCTACGCTGCGCCGCTACCAGGACCTGGTGCGGGAGATGCCCCCGCAAATGCCGCGGCCCGTGCCTAGGGACGATGTCCTTCGTGGACCCCGCCGCCACATCGCTCCCAACTCGGCCATCCCGCCCCCTGTGGCTCATCACCATCACCACCACCATCATCACTACGGTGCTTCTTCCAACGTGCCCCTCAACCTCTCCATGCCGTCCCTCGTGCCGGAGCTGCCACCGCCGCCCAGACTCTCCTTCCTGCGGCCCAGCCAGGTCAGTGTTGTTGTTAGTGCTGGGTCTTGCGGCCCAGCCAGGTCAGTGTTGTTGCCGTCAGTGTCCCTGCTGGGTCTTACGGCCCAGCTGCTTGTAGCCCGTCGATAGTACTGTGTGTGTTTTGAGTTGCAGCATTTTTATCGAGTTTAAAATATTCACCCTTAGTGGTTGTTCAGACTCCACATCTTGTGTGGCTCATTTCTCTCCAAGCTATTGAATGTGAAGGCTTATGATATTGAGTATGTACGTCTCGGTTTTTCAATTGCACGATCGGTTTGCTACCTTGATCAGTTACGCCGTCACAGAATGACCTCGCAAGCCACTGCGTGCCTATATCATGCATCTTCTCAAAAGTTCAATGTCACCCGACTACATGGCCACCTGGCTACCGAGACAAAATTAGAGATTGCTTCTCGAATATTTCTCGTCAGACTGACATGTACATGAAAAAAGTAACACAAGTATTCGTTTTTCAGGCGTTCGACTGGGACTCTAACTACGTGCGTTTTGAGAACATCATGCGAATGATGGAGCAGAGCCAGCGTCGGAACCCGCTGCTGAACCGCGGCGCCACCGTCGCCACCATCGAGGCCAACACTCTCGCACACAAATACGTCATCAGGGTGAGTGGGGTGCCCACCTCAGTGTGCCTGCACTGTGCCCTAGCTTGGCTTTGGTGGGGTCTGGGTGTCGGAGGAAATTATTCATTTCGACGCGTAGTGTTAGGTCTTCGAAGGCTTGCTCGTTTTAGAGTCGAAACTTCAACGCATGGTACTCCCTGCGGGACGCTCGCGCCTCATTCAACTCGTGAACAGTTAAGTTCGCTAATTAAAATGTGATGCCTATACAGGGGGTTGAAACTTTTGGTACTGATTTTGACAGTAGATACAAAAATCCACGAGAAAGACTTCTTCTAGAATAAGTGTGCACCCAAACAATCCTCTTTCGAGGTATCGAATCTCAAAAGTTTAGGAGGGCCTGTCAGTGTTAGGGAGCCCCTGGAGTCGTGGGCGTTAGGTGCTCACTTGATTACATGAAAATTATTACGGAATTGGAATTTAACGAGTGCTCAAAATGTCCGCCCGATACGGTGGAGAGGGCAAAAAATTTTACTTGAGACCTACGCTCTTCACTATTGGACTAGCAGACGCGCCCCACCAGAAGTGGCGGGACAAATGATAATTTCCTAAGATGTCCTCTTGTTTACCGTGAATCTGACGTGAAATATTGCCATCTGCAGTATCACTGATACGGACAGCTTTCTCTGACTGTTTTGCTGATTAGGCACGAATACTGGCCCCGGAATTTGGCCTTATCTAAATCCTTAAGAGCGTGACTGAGAGACTGACAGACCAAGCAAGCAACACTGGGGTATTGTTATATAGTGGGATATTTAAAAAAAAGTTTGTTTCTACTTACTCATGAAAAATTCGATTTTATATGTACTGTCAAGTTGATACCATTAGTTTTTGAACACCTATGTATTGATCATCTGTGTTGGAGTCCACGCTGTCGTTATATTTGTGTATTGATCTGTGCTGCGCAAAGTGAAGTGGTAGTGAAAGGAAAAAATGCTGGTAACCGTCAATATATATGTTGAGGTATCAAATTTGTTTTCTCTTACAGAAATGGGAAGGTTCGACCACCTTGTCCATGCGTGTGGGAATGGGCCGGGCCTTCAGTTTGAGACACAGAAAGTGCTGTTTTTATGATGTAGGCGTAGGACTTGGAGCACTTTCTTCAATTTTCAAGAGACAGGATTATGCAAGATATTTCGTTCATGTACCTTTTATATTTTCAGCCGAAGGTGGGCCCAGAGAAGTGCACGGTCTGCCTCAGCGAGTACGAAAACGAAGAGAACGTGCGGCGTCTGCCGTGCCTGCACCTCTTCCACACAGAGTGCATCGACCAGTGGCTGGCGACCAACAAGCGCTGCCCCATTTGTCGGGTCGACATCGAGCAGCACGACGACAAGCAGTTTGAGTACGAAGCGAGCGCCGACATCCACGCGGGGACACACGGTCAACAGGAGCCGTCTGCTCAGGAGTCGGAGAGGCCTGCTGACAGCGCCAGAGGTGCGACCCGCCCTCTGGTAGGTCTGCAGGGCACGCCTAGTGCGGGGAGGAGTGACCCGTTCATAGGAGGCGCTAGCGGGTCTGTGTTCGATGACGGATTTGCTGATCGAAATGCGAGCGGCAGCTCAAGGGACTCGTATATATTGAATGATATAATCGAACCGACGAATATAGATGCTTCGGACTACCTCTATAACGAAGTTAGGTCCAGGGCTGCTACTGATTATGGAGAGCGGAGGGGTCAAAGCATGGCGAGGTCGTTTATAAGGGACCCAGACACTAATGCGGTTCGTTTCGCTGACTTGTTCCGCTCATCTGGGTTGGAAAGCGAAGGGAATGATCCAGAAATTGATCCTCTGGTTGATGAGGCCGCACAGGTCGGTAATGAGCACGACTTGGACCTCTATATACCAGAGGGCGAGGATAACACAAACGGCACCGACCTTGAAATGTATGGCTTCCCTGTACAGTGTGTAGGTGTCAGAAGTGACCATGGTTTGCTCGGCCGTCAGGGCGGACGCGTGGACTTCGTGGATGCAACCCAGTTGGAAGGACGACGACAGAACGCAAGAGGTGGAAGTGAAGAAGGCAGCAGTGCTGGCACCAGCAATGCGGGGGGTGGAGGTAGAACAGCTTTAGGCTTTGGCGTTGATATTATGGGCGGGCAAACTTCCGATGACCATGGCGACGAAGCTGAAAACGGTTCTCCTTCACATGCCGTCCTCGAAAACGTCAGCTCGGCACACACTTACGCCAACAACACCAACACCGAATCGGAGGTCGTGCGATCTATTTTCGACGACTGTCGTAGAGATTTCGAGGCTATTCTTGATGACACCAACGATGCACTAGATGATAGCACCAACAGAGAAGAGAGACTCACTGATATCAGAGAAGTTCTGGTGGATTGTACCGGTAGTGGGGTGGAAATGAATGCTAGCAGGAAGCCTGATGTGGGGTACAGTGGGGGTGACGGTGTCGATAATCTGTCGAGGAGTCGTCCGCTCCGTCGCACTTTCGACTCGCCCTTAAGCAGCGACTCGTCAGACACGGAGGGGCTCGAGGGCGTGGGCTCCACTGGGGCCCGCTCTCTGAACGTGAGATGGTGACGTGCGTGAGATGGTGACGTGCTGCTCAGGGGAAGGTGGTGCGACTCGCCGTCAAATGTGAGGAGCCATCTGCGGTGATGCTGTTCTCTCTGATGTTGTGCTCTTTTATCGACCGAACACGTCAGATTCAGTGTGGTGTTAGATTGTTTATTGAAATTTCTCCTCTTTCATGTCTCATGCACTTTAGTTCTGTCAATCGTGCGACATAACTCTTCCTCCTCTTCTCTACTGAAATGTTCTTGTATATTATGCCTCAGTATCTTTAACTATTAAGTAAAGATCTCAGGTACGTTTTTTTTAACTGTAGGGTAGGTGGAGTGTTTCATGTGCATGTTTTATAGGGTTTGCTTAGTAATAGGTCAACAATTATGCATCGTTTTTGTTTCTACCTCTATTTTAAAACTCATGTGAGGCGTCGCTAGCCATCTCAAAACGAAGTAGTGAGGTTTTGGGCGCTGGATTTGAAGTTCGAGTTAGATGGAGGAGATGTTGAGTTTTGTTGGTTGGCTGCGGATGTTAGTGTTGGAAGTATCCTGCCTTCTTCATGGCGGAGTAGTGGTGTGACTAAAGTTTCTCCGCTGACCGTGTAGGACAGTTATAATATCACAGTTCCGTGGCAGTGAGCAAATATCTTTTGCTCTCGAGTGTAAGGGAAGCACATTTTTCCCTTTGTAGCTCAGCTTCCAATGAGCGCGAGAGCGTGCACCGTAGAGCATCGATACCTGTCAATTGGTGATGATTAAGCTCTCAAGAGGAATGGAGGGTTCCTTTACAAATTATAACTATTTTGTACACTTGGTGGCAAATCTAGACGTGAAATCCATGTTTATTTCCACTTCCTGTTTAATCGGTGAGCTAGTAGGATCTAACATTTCATCTGTCACAGTGCTTTACTCTCATTTTAATTGATTCTTTTTCGTCACCATGAAAATACGAATGCGCGCCCTGTCGCCCTCCCCACGCTGGCTCCTGTTGTGTCGACCGAGACGCCGCAATTTGGAGTTATTTGTGTCGCTCTTAATTTCGGGTCACGCCTTCTTTAGGTACTGAGTTGGGCAGAGACGGTGATAAAATTGCACGTTTTAATTATAATAATAAATGATAATGGTAATATTCAATCTTCTCTCTCTCGCTGAGGATTGATCTCTAGTGTCCCTCAAGGGAGGCCGAGTTTATCAAGCACAAGACTTTTACTTCCTCGTCACTCCGTGAACGCTGGCGTGAGGCTGGGGTAGGCAGGTTACCAACGAGCTGAAATACAAGGTATTTTATTGTAACAATACTTCATTGCGTGGTAAAATAGGGTGCGGTGAAGATGTTATTTGAGTGAAGAATCAAGTTGACTCATTAGCTTCGGATTAACATGTACGGTGAATTAATTTTGCGAGTGTTGGAAGTCTGATCTGTGCGGCATGGGACGAAGTGGCGTAGAAATGAATGAAACAAGGTCTTGTGGCGCCCACTTGATCTCTTAGGTATGATCCCTGGGGAACGAGTGAAATTAGGAACTGCGGAAGAAGTAATTGGAGTATCGCTGAAATGAATTATTTAGTGAGAGCTCGTAGCTTAGCCCGTAATTTTTGTAGCCACTGAAGAGTAACCCGTACTTCGTAAGGTGTGTACATATTTCTAGGGCTGGGCCTTGAAAATGGCGTTTACAGAGGAAGATATCGTACGCTGTTACTACTGAAATTAGGTCACTTGGATTTACTCTCCCCATGGCGCCAGGGTGGCGCAGCGTGTACTTCTCTGGGACAAGGCCTGCTGCTGGGAGCTGCGGAAGCTTGTATTGCTCGCTGACGCGGCAAGTTGTCCACCACGGCGTTAAAGTTCTTCATGTTTTTCGTTAATTTGCTTGGCCCAGGTGAAGGACCTAATACTGGAGCACTGGAGAGATAACTTGAAATTTTCGACCTCTGTTCCTAGCTGTAATTTCAACGTGCTGCGTGCTCGTCTCTTTAAATGAATATTCCTCGTCTTAGACCTCAAAATACCGAGAACTTGAAGATTGAGGTTTTCTTTATTTTTTGCATAGTGAAAAACTTGTGTGGTCTTGCGACTCAAGAGCTTAGTAACGAAATCTTTTCTCGGGCCGAGATGGAGAGAAGATCCTGAAGCGCCCGCAGTCAGTGGCTTCCTGTTACTGCCTTGTCCGTTTTGTTGCTCTTGTCCTGTGCCCAGTCAGTCCTCAGTCTTGCGTCCTGTTCGAGTTGATCTCAACTCACTGTGTTCTGTTATCGTCTCCCCCACTTGTGTAATTGAAGTTGGTTTCTTCATGTCCCTCACGGTTGTATCTCGTGCTGTGCTGGGTACAAAGTTCTCGAATTTTGGTCCTTCATTCATTTGTTCGCTGGTCTTGAAACTCTTACGAGAGTTATTCCTGTGCAATGCTCGTAACTTCATCTCTCGAAGATGTGGCAAATTCTATTTTGTTTTGTTTTTGGTGTTCATTTACTTAGCTGATCAGCGGTTTCCATCGTACAAATTCTTCGCTCAACATCCGAAATTGAAGAAAAAATATGTACGTCCAGATTTTGTCGTATTCATACTTTCCTACAATCGCATAAAATTATATACGTCGAATTATTTCTTTTTTTAGTTTATTCGTAGTATAGCTCTGCATACAATGCTATTAAAGTAACTCAAAAATTCGGGCTTTTTTTAATTTCCGGATTTGATGATGAAAAGGATTGCGTGGTTGTCTCCACCGGAGACGAGGCTGCCTTTACAATTCGCTGCTTGCAGAGCGTACCGCCGCTGGCCTGTGTACCACGCACGTCGGCAAGACGAACGACAGAATTGTTTGTAGGTATGAATGATTAAACGACCCCTTTGTGGCCTGACCTGTCCAGCTGGCGCGTGCAGAGAGGAAGTGATTCTAGAACATGGGTGATGGTACTACCTCTACATGCATCCAACTGTGTACCACACGCTCTGTCATCAGGTAGACCTCGGAAACGAGGAAATTAACTCTACGTTTGTATGTAGTATATGTATACCACTCGTAAAACTGCCCCTGTGCTCATATTGCAAAAATGTATTTCATTTATTGTATTTTATGATCATTAGGTTCCGTGTTTTGGAGGTGCCAGATGTGTATCTATCGTGTGCTCGAGTTCTTATTTTACTGTGCGATTTTTACTCGTTGAATTTTGATTTTTCCAAGGCGAATTGATTTTGGTGTTCCTCGTATAGAAGTCGTAGCATAAAGTGGCGTCATTTGACCTCTGAACCATTACAGTGTCGCCCTAGGCCGTGTTCTTGCGGCAGATGGAGTAGTGCCGACGCTGAGGATACCGCTGTAACTCTAGGATGCAGTCACGTGGGTTGAAATCAATGGCCTATCGGAGCGTGTACTGCCCTGCATATTAGGTGTGCGTCTGTTGGGCGATAGACTTGTGTTTTGTATGTATTGACCAATATCTTGCTTTGTGCACTATCGTCGCTTAGAGTTGTGTTGATATACGTAGTATCGTATTATTTGTTCGATTTAGTTTCAGTATTGTTATTATTCGATTTTTAAGTTTTCAGCTACCTCAGGATTTGATGTTTATGTTAAGTGTGGCTAGCGATTATTGTCATTATTTTGTTTTATGTTCTGATTTATGGTGACAATAGCCTCAATAATTTATATTTTCGATGAGGTCGCGCATTACGCGCCAGATTTAGAGCTATTCACCTGTCGTTTGGACGCTGTCTCAAAATGTACCCCAGCGAAACATGTATCGTGGCTCACTCATTTAGAAATTCGTGCATCGTTGGAGTTAGTTTCCTGTTCGTGTGAAAGAAGTGAAGGTCGCTTATTGCGTAGTCTGCCACTCTGAAGTAATATTACCTTGTTGATGCCGTAGAATTTGGGGCTTCTCGACCACAGTTCATTTTGCCCACTATATATACAAGAAAAGGCTTCACCGTCTTGGAAACGAAATATAAATGCGCCTCTTAGCGTCACCCGGATAGTGGGTGACCTTGTAAGCGATGAGAAATTTATTTTGCTACGTTGGCCTTTAGTTGTAAGCGGCTATCGCTGCGCTCTCGTGTATAAATTTTACGAAATCTATGTTGTCATTTTATTTCAGATGCCTCGCTTGTCTCGGACACGATTGTTGCCAATTTTTTCTATTTAGCGTCATTCCATGTCTGTGCACATAATTTTGGGGGTTGCATAATTATATGCCAGATAGTTAAAGCAGAGCTCTAATAGGTCTTACAATATAATTGTTAGCTGGTCTGCACTTCGTCGTGACCCCTTCCAAATGAAATATTTCCACAAAGTTACCTCGTGCCATTGCCTAGTTTTTTGTGTTAGCAGGTTTGCTTAGAACTGCGCTCTGCCTCGGGCTGGCTTACTAAAGGTCGTCTCAATGAGGCGTTGGGTCCAGTCGTGTTGTGTTGAGCGTGCATCTGTTCGTACGCTCACCTAGCCTCCAGATCTTAAGTGAGTTGGGAAATTTAAATCCATTCTATTACTTCCTTGCTATTAGTATGAGATCATCTGCATGAAGGAAAATTATATCAGATATGCAATAATTTTTGTAAATTATTCTCAGCCTTGAACTTCATGGACGTTTCCGCTACGTTCATTGCATGGATTATGTCTTTTAAGGTATTGAGATGAGCCGTATTTTAATATATTGTTATTGGTGATAGGCTGTTTGACTTATCAGGCATATCGAGTGGAGCTGGTCGACAATCGGTGAAGTTGGTGGGGCGACCCAAGACCGGTCTACCCGCACTCTCGATGAAATAACGGGCTGTGAGCCACGAGCAAACCTGACATTCAGGCATGTAACTTGTCACATGAAAACGAACCTCACGTATCTGCAGTTTTTTGCGGAAGGAATTTGTTGTGAGCGTACGACACTGTTCTTACACTAGAAACCCGCGAGTACATTAAGTGCAATAATCTGAAAGAAATTGGGCAATTCAAGAGCGCCCTCAACCCGTCACGAGTCAACGTTACAGCACCCATAACATCAACCCAAATGGAATTTTGCTATTGAAAACCAGTTACATTTGGTACTTGAAACTGGCTTAGCGGTATACATACCACTGAATTGAAGACCCTACCCCGTAATTTCTGGGGAAAAAGAGTGATAGACTTTTTATCAACATCGAGCGAAATCGTAGTAAGCTAACATTGCTTACTATTTATAAGAATTCATCCTGATTTCAGTTTACATACACAGACGTACATACATTCTTTCAATACCCCGAGGGAAGATAAGCCTCAAGGTCCGTATTAAACTCTATGTAAGAGATTTTGACATATATTTAGAGGAATAAAACTCCAAATCTTAATTCCTGCCAAGACGACGCTATATCGTGTATATCAGAATGTTCTCTTGTGGGTTACCTTAAGAGTTGAGTCTACACGACTCGGCCTAGAACACTGGATGAATTGAAACAATTCAAGACGAAGTTCGTAGTAGTTACAATGTTACAGCATTCAATGAGGAACCTTCTGGGTAGATCGGTAGCATTAATACGTAGAGGTGGACGTCATTTGTAGGACGTTATTTTCAAGCATTGATGATTTGGATTACGCTAGCTGAAAGGCAAGTCGCAGTGGTTCAATTGCTGCCCATAGTATTTTATGCTGGATTTTTCTATTGCTTTTCTAAAGCAGCCTGTATGTATTCAACTTCATGGAGTATACCAA
Organism: Orchestia grillus; assembly: GCA_014899125.1. Taxonomy (NCBI): domain Eukaryota; kingdom Metazoa; phylum Arthropoda; class Malacostraca; order Amphipoda; family Talitridae; genus Orchestia; species Orchestia grillus. Next base: position 6,642 of record VOMN01073233.1, on the reverse strand, counting down.
TCGATTGCCAAAGTTTTACGAACATAACGGCGTATGTTCAAGGAAAGTCAAATGTTAGATAATTATTCCCAGAAATTTTGACTGATCTGTTTTCTTCATTACACCATTCCCCTTCGTTATATGCAAGAGCTAGATTTTTCCTACATGTAAGAAAGTAATTCATTTTGTTTTGGCTATCCTAATGAGTTTTGGTAGCGAGAAGTAAAAAATTTCGAGATGGAAAGTAGAGTAAAGACAGCCGTACGAAGAGAAGTCATATATTGATATTAACTTTCCTTCGCGCAAAAGCAGGACGTTTCGAGTCACTGAACTCGTCAGTCTGTGACAAAATCACATAATTTACTATAGGTTTCTTGAAAATATTGCTCACAGGCGACACACAAAAAGAAAACTGCTAGAAACATTGATGCAAATTTGATCTGGTTTAATAAGCGAATGGAGATTTTTATAGCTCTAAAGTTAACTTGCGCAGTCGTTTCTAAAGTATTGAGGAGGTTCTTGTAGAGAGGGTACTGTCATCCGCAAAAAGTATGAAATTCAATTATGAGGTTACTGATAGTATGTGATTACTGAACATGAGATAAGGTTCCACTACTGAACCTTGCAGCACCCCCATCTGTTACACTCGGCCAAGCTGATTTAGCTTCCCCAATGCTACACATTGTTTCCGATAGCAATTTCTATACCATAGTCGTAACATACCAAGTACAATATTTATTTAGCGAATAAATTTGAAAGTACATTTACTTCATGGGTTGCATTTCGAACCATATTGTCAGTATGAGGGAGTAATGAACAACATAGGTATTACGTTATTAAACTAGAAATTGGTGATGTATCAATACGGGTATTAACATTACATGTCATCTTTAAAACCACTTTTTAAGTGCACTTCGAAGTTTTTTCTCAAAGTAATTTGGAGACTTGTATACATGTCCTCTTTAGAGACATTCAATTTTTACTTTAAAAAAACATTTCCAGTTCTTGCTAATGTGCAGGGAATCAATAATTTTTTAAATTTCTCTTTTATCTTAGCCAAACCTCAAAAAATTGAACTTATAATGAGCTGTGTTGCAAGTTGTCAACATTGAACGTCGCACCTTCCGCTCGTTCAGGAACACTTGCCCCAAACGAGGTCGTAGTGGCTGTACACGAGTCTGTTCAGCTCCGATAGGCCGTACCTCTTGTGTTGTATCGGGTCGACGCTGCAGCTGAACAGACGGTACCCTTTGCGTTCCATGGCCACAAAGTACTTGTAATATCGAGATGCATCGGCCCACGATGGAGTACCTTTCACTCCTAAATGAATTTTAATATTGATTTGTCGAAATCTGACGAGTGTTCGGGACCGCTTTGAAGTGATCTCCTTCAGCAAATTTAACTCATCGTTTTTCACATCGAGTTTTAGGTAGTCGACGTAAAACGTTTTGTTTGTTATGACTATCTTGTCTACAATAGATGACATTCTTCTCCATTCATGTAAGCTGTCTACGCCACGCATTTCCAGCTTATCTTCATCGCCAAGTCGAAGTGGTTCCACGTCAAAATTTTTGTGCATATTTTCAATGGCCGCTTCATCCGCTTCAGGATCGAATATTGACACTTTACACCCAGAGTCTGCCATACTGAGCTCGAAGTCGAATCTCGACACTCCGACTCCAAAGGAGAAAACTCTGCAGTTGTTTGGTTGGAGTAAGAAGGGAGGGTCCAGACACATAATTTTTCGTCCCTCTACGTAGATCTTATTCCAGTTTTCCTGGGGGAAAAACGAACATGAAAGTTTTTAAAATTATTTTTACAATGTCAATAGGGCCAGTGAACTGCACATCTATTATGATTGCCATATTTTCACTTTGAATGAAACAAAAATACGTTGGAGTTTTACGGTAGTCTAGATTAGAAGTTGATCAAGATCATTATACAGCAATATGTTTGTCGCTGTGAGAACTTGATTCCTGTGATAATGACACCATTTGAAAATCCTAAAAATGCTTGGGGTAATACTTGGGGTAAAAAAGGGTAATATCTTCAATACCCTTTTTTTAAATAGACCCCTCTGCCGAGTGGCGTGGCGGTACGACAGTTTGGTTTGGGCACACAACTCACGACGACGAGGTGGCCGCCAGGGGCAGCGGAGCGGAAGCAGTGGGCCAGCGGGTTCTCCAGGTAGTCGAAGAAGTCGTTCAGGTTACCCATGTTCCATTTCCTGAAACAATTCAACGATAAATTTTCTTCGACCAATGACACTTGTACATAACAGAACAAGCTAGCTTGGCTGTCTGTGATCAGGATGATGGGTTCCTCGACTGAAAAGGCTGAACAAACTAGCACTCCCAGAGAAGAGCTTCAGATCGGTCTATTTGAAAAAAGTTACCCTGCTATCAGAATTAAATTAGTTTTGCAATAATAAACTCGAATGCCAGGTTCAAGAACCGTTAATATTAAATGATTCTTACGATTATAATTTTCAAGAACTTTGCGCTTATGCAAGGCTTACTTTAAAACCTAATGAAAAATTTCCTGTAGAAAAATATCAAACCTTATATTTTTGATATCACATATACGTTGAAAAAAATATATTTATTGCGTAGTTGTTATTTCTATGCTTATGGGAGGAACATCAAAATTATAAATTGTTTTGTATATGCTTTGTGTAGTTGTTATTTCTACGCTTATGGGAGGAACATCAAAATTATAAACTGTTTTGTATATGCTTTGAAAATAATTTTTCAACAACCTGACGAAATTTTTTACTTTTTTCCAGGACGCCGTCAGCTTCATATTTGACCAATGCCGGAATATTGATGCACAGCATGCCCAGCAAAAGCAAATTATAAATGTGACAAAAAATCGTTCACGTTATTCAAGAGCTACCTTTGAGCATGTAAACGTAATTCCATGCAGTGGTCAGATCGTGTTAGGGAGGCCTAGGGGCGGCAGGGCTGTGAGTGCTGCCACCCCAGCCTACGCGCACCAACGTCGAGAGTTTTCTTGTGCTGCAATGGACGGCCTTGCAAAAATGAACCGTAGGCGCGGGAGAGTAATGATGTCCAAGTCATAATCCTAAACTATAAAATTTATTGTGAACGTCTGCTGAGCTCAATTGTTAATGGTATGCATGCAAAATTCTTAATGGTATACAAGCAAAGAGTGAGATGTCTTGAGCAAATGGTAACAGTATTTTCAATATCTTCTTACAGAAACGATTTTCATTTGACGGGAAAATCTTTCACAAAAAAATTCTAATAAAATTAAAAGTAAAGTCCTACGATAGAGTAAGAGAATCGCCGGACCCCTTCTGTCAAAACACGAAATGAAAAAATTGGGATGCAGGGATAATGACGCTCACCACATTCCTATGTTCTATGAAATATCCTCAAAGAACTCATTTTAATTAATCAGTTTATCAGCAAGCCTCTATTTCTTCATTTTACGACGTTCCATCACCTGAACGGAATGAAACTCAACACTGAGTAATTTGACTCAAATTTAAAGCGGCGTTAAAGCGCGGCCGTCGGGTGCCGTTTGGCAGCATGAAAAGAATGAGTGATTCTTCTGAATATGAGGTTCATTTTTGGTGTTGTTTGAGTTCAAATGAAAACGAATATGTCCGTTGAAGAAGAATTTACGTCTTTTGTACCTAGAAATTACTCGTATGAACCCACATTTAGTTTCAATATATTTTCCGAAGTCGAATAAAAATCAACGATGTTTCAGGAATTGGAACAATGAAATATATCGGGTGTACATAACTAGAAATTTCATTTTTCGCTTTCCCCAAAAATGTACTCGTAGAAATGCTGCTTCGATTGAAACTAAACATTAAGGCTCTAGGAGACATTGAGGTTCCAGCATATCGCTCAGCTACTCGCAACAGTTCGGTTAATTAATTAAGTTCATTCATGGCTACGCCTGCACGCGATCACTCCCCAGCGCATGCCAGAAATGGCCTGGCATCGAACTGCAGGTGCGTGAGTGACGCGAATGATAAGAGCTAACAGTCCGTTTTGATTATTGCAAGGTCCTCTAGAGAAGAGACAAAGAGCGACAGGATTTTTCCATTCGTAGATAGATTTGCTGCTCCAAAGTATGGCAATGTTGTATAGAACAATTTGTGTAACTGCTTATACTGGCCCTTCAGAAGAATACGCCGAACATCTCATTTAGTATACCGTATACAGTCTCAGTAAATCGCTTGTACAGTCCCGATGATCCGACAGTTTCAATGCACAAATTAGCGAGCTAAATATTTTGCGAAAGGCTGAATTATTTCACAGATCTGCACCATTTTCTTGAGACAATTACGGTTGTTCCCATCCAATAAAAAAAAGAAAAACATACATAGGTGTAGGGCAAAGCTATGGGGGAGATCCAGCATGAGTTGCACGTTGGTCTTTGCGGTTCACAGTTCACAGAGGGCGCCTGCATCTTTTAGGAAGAGAAGTGGACCAGAATTGAAGGCTACTCCTTCAGTCTCCGCAAGCATGAGCCGCATAATGTCTTCATGAGGCACATTACGTGCGCTGGGAAAGAAGGAGAGGCGGGCAGAGTATACTAAGGACAGAATGTGAAGTAATTCTAATTTACGCAGTATAAAAGCAGATGAACGGGAGCTGGCACTAGCGCTAGCTGAAATTACTTGTGACAAACACGAATAACCGTTTCCGTGGGAAACCTTTCCAAAATCGCGACCCATCGCAGCACTTGCCATCTGCCGCTGTCGTCCTGCAGAGCTGAGCGCCGCCAGCGCTCGCAGGGGTCCCCGGGGGGCGGCAGGCACGGCTGAGGACTTGGGCTCTCCAGGTGCAGCCTTAGAGGAAAATGCAAAATAAAATTGAGTCAAGCGATTTACACTGAGAGCACAGAGTCCTTGAACTTTTTTCTCAAATAAATAAATAAATAAATTCCCTGTTTGGAATATTCTTAGGCTAATGAAATAACTTGGGCGTATGAAGTTCATTCTATCGTTATTATCTCAGGTAGGTCAATTTCTAAAGCTAATGCTATAATTTGAAGCAGAGTGAACGTGAAGCTATCATTGAGCTCCAACACACTGGAAACTTTAATTCTAATATTGTTAAGCACTAAAGTGGCGGAATCAATTGTGATTCGTGTTGTGAATAGGTGCAAAAATCACAAATAAATGCTGAAGATCGTCTAAAACGATTAACATGTCAAATTAAATGAACGTTAGTGAAACAATGATGAATACACAACATTTAAAGTGATCTCAAACTGTCTCGTTCCGAAGCGATATAACCTCAGCATCTCAGGGATTTTCCCAAGCAACAGAGGTACTGCAGTCGCAGGGCTCCTCTAAGTACTGCTTCTTGCCTCGAAATCGTGATGACAAACTGAAGAAACGAATCATCCCTCATCATCAGATCACTTGTGATTTTTTAAAGCTGATTTCCTGTCCAAATATCAGCTGATAAGAAAAATTATGCAAAATTAAGCATGGACAAACTAAAAGCTAGTTCAAATCACGCTTCACACGTCCAACTTGTATTTCACTATTTTCACCATTCGCTTTTTGCCATAACGATAAGAAAGCGTGATGTATTTCTAATTTTTACAAATTTCAATTTGACATTATACAGGTGTACCGATGTCGCAAAGCTCATAATATACCGCAAACAAATATAAGCTCACTCAATCGACAGAAACTGCGGATCAATGCATTGATGACCCAATGGAAGTTACACTCATACCTTAACCTATTTCCTTCATTATGCATGACGGCTTGATAATAAGGCCGTTTTATCAATAGTACAAGTGAATAAATTATTGTACACTCACGCTAGCAGCCCCAGCGTCACGACGAGCGCGGCGACTCCAACAATTTTTATTCCCGTTGTGTACACGCGCATGGCGACCTCCTCTCCCGTCCCTTGGTCCGAGTGCTCGTGTCTTTGGAGGCGAATTTGTTCGCTTATTCTTCTGTCCGGAGATACTTTGATGAGTTGAGTCGCTGCACCCGTATAAAGGGAAATATTTTAGATCCTAAATCGGTGTTGAACGTTATAACTCAAGATGTTAATCATCAGTTTTTTCTTCAGTGTCATTTTTCTTTCATATCGTCTGTAAATTAAATTTCATCGCCTAGAAATTTGTTCGTGACATTTTCTTTATCCTCAAAAACATAGTGCATTAGAATCACCTCATACACTTTTAATGAACGATCAAGGACATTTAGTACAATTGAGAAAGAATTCGTTTGACTAGCGCTGAGATTTGGCCTCCTTTAATTAACCAAAGAGGCCCGACCCGTGTGACAGGCAGAACCAAGGCCTCGGTGGCGCGCTATTAAGTTAATGACAGGTGTTTCTCTGGCGACAATGATCAAATGGCAACGAAAACCTCAGATTTCTTCTGATCAGCCTAAATAAAGTGCTTACGAACGTGCACTAATTATTTTTACTAAATAAAGCACAAACGTGATTGTCTCAGGGAAAGATTCTTTTTTATCCCCTTTTTTTGGTTAAATCCTTCTCAAAGAATGTATGTCTCGGTCTTGGTCAGTTCCCAGTGTTTGAGTGTGACTTAATGAAGCTTAGTGGACGAAATGGCCTGAGCAACATCAGCAGCAAGGAGACAATTCTGGGTGCTTACGTATTATCGGGAGGACCTTTAAAAAAACCG
>VOMN01073228.1:0-10121 GCA_014899125.1 Orchestia grillus | reverse complement strand
CCTGCAAAGAGAATGCAATGGTGGGATTTGATGCGTGAGCAAAAAGGAAGTACTAATTTATTACAATTTCTAGTACCATGATCTTGAAGACGGAACTGAGCAGAATTTTTTTCATGGAGATAGAATTCCTAACAGAGATCCTTAGAGAGTTGGTTTACTTACGTTTACTCTCTACACGTGGAAGTTCTTGTTGTCGTCATGGTAAACAGAAAATGTAGGGTGGGATGCAAGCATAGGGTCAAAGCTTTAAGATATTCTCCCAAATCCCGTCAAAATTTACAAAATCTAGACGTCTCTTAGATCAAAAATGTTCTATTAAAACTTCCAAGTAGCTCTGACAATTTAAGTCGCAGCAGCTATAGAGCTCTCCTGACAATCGAGGTCACAGCAGCTATAGAGCTCTCCTGACAATCTAGGTCACAGCAGCTATAGAGCTCTCCTGACAATCTACGTCACAGCAGCTGTAGAGCCCACTTAACAATCTAGGTCACAGCAGCTATAGAGCTCACTTAACAATCTAGGTCACAGCAGCTATAGAGCCCGCTCAATAATCTAGGTCACAGCAGCTATAAAGATCCCAGTGACAATAAATGGAGTTCACAGATCCATCAAAGTATACCCACCTTCTTCACAACTGCGATTAAATAAATCATTGACTTCTTTAGTACACAACGATCATTAAGGGCTCCCTATTTATACATTGACTCCAAATTAATTTCATCGGAGTAAAACATCTCGGACAACGCACACAAAGTGTCGCAATTTTATGATCCAAACGACAAACAATAAAATAAAGTACTGACCTCACGCTTGAGAAGGATGTGCTTGCCTTTCCAATACTTCATCATGCCCATGTACTGGAAGGTGCTCACGATGTCGTAAGAGTTGACCGCCATCTCGGCACTCATGTCTGGCAAGAGGCAGGAGGTGATGGTTAGGTCGCAGTTAAATTTTCCTAACCACGTTTCTAATTATTGTTATTATAAGTATTAGTATTATTAGTCTAAAGCTCCCTAGCCATATGGAATGCGATCTCAATAAAGCAAAGAGAAGGGAACATTAAGTGCAGACTGAAGAAATGAGGAATCTATTCACACGGTATGTTCCCACATACGATTCCCTCAGCATAAATATTCAAGAATGAAAAGGAAGAAAACGCAAATGAAATGAAGCAAAGGTGTGAAAATTGAAAGAAGCAAAGCAGGCACGAAAGATAGAAATCTTAAAGGCCTACCTACAGCCTAGATAAATAACAATGCTTCCCTGAGGACGCCAGTCTCCATACACGACACAAACCTACCGTGTAGATTATATTATGCCCTCTGAGAGGAGCATGTATCCTAAGACGATGCTGTTTTTTTTCAGAGGTAAAATGACCTGCCTTTGGGTCACATCGCAGGAAACGTTAACGTTTCACTAACAACAAATCATACATTAACGACAGATGCATTTTCAATCATACTGCGTCGCTCACACGAGAGCGAAATACTTATTTTAGAGACATGTCACTCATTTGCAGGCTCTAGTCTAAACACTCTAGGTCACAGCACAGGACCGGACTCAAGATGTTATCTCCAAGTACCGTACCACTCATTCTTCATTCTCAAATTAAAAAAACGCACGAAAAAATATCAAGAAGATTTTTGTCCACCCCAAAATATAAAATTAGCGGTGACAAAAAACTCTGAATATTAAAAATAAACAGTTCCTGCTAAGTAACAAATTGGGTCTGGTATCGAATGCGTTAATGACTACCACATCCATGAAATTAGTGACAGGATTCTAAGTTCGACATCCACCGATTGTGTTATTTTCGAAGTCCACATGTCCCGTAGCGCATAGCTAACACGGTAGAACGCGATTCCACGAGTACAAACCTGTAACGCAATATTTTTCAATGTCAGGTGAAGATCAAAATAGATAGTTTTATCACCACAAGTACAATAAAGCAACAAAAACAATCATAAAATACTAAAAAAGTGTTTGACAACTAGTGGTAACATAACACAAAACGAATAAAAGATGAAACAGTCATCAGACACGAGTACCGAACGATCCAGAGGTCGCCTGCACGATACATCGGTCAGCCGAACCCTGGACACTAAGAAAATCAAATCTTAATAACTGGCAATCGGTGCCGCTGAATTTGCCGCACGACGCAGGCCAGACGAATTTGCTTCAAGACAAGTGCATCCCTATTATAACGGAAAATTACACGTCTAACGGGAGTTTAATTCAACCTGTAACAGTCGCTATCGAAGTATGTATTGAAGGTTGCATAAATCTGTCGACTTCACAGACCGTGGGAATGCACCACAGCCACCTAATAAGTACCGTTACCACGTTAGCCCTTAGAGGCCCAGATTAACGGTCATGTTTTGTAGAAATAGAGACAAATTATGACAGATTTTAAACGCTCAAAAGAAAATTAGGTATTAATTTGTTCAAGTAGTAGCTTTAGGCTAATCCAGCCCTGTGCTCGCCCGCACGAGACAAATACTGCAGCACCTTCTCTTGGTGGAGCGCTTCACGTAGTGTAACGTCTAAAAAGTTTAAGCCCACATTTGAGGATACAATATGAAATTTTCAGGTTATTACAGCCCTTTGTTTGCACAATGAAAGTACTGCAGCATTTTCCTTCGTAGTATGTTTTATGTACCACAAGGCCTACCTCAAAGCGTTGAAATGGTACGAGTTCCGGAGGCCCGTCCCAAGATATGTGGCGTCGTTACAATAAGTGCTGGCTCGACTGCCAAGACTCACCCTTGATGGAGGTGTTGGCCGAAGACTCACCCTTGATGGAGATGTTGGCCGAAGAAGACTCACCCTTGATGGGGTGTTGGCCCGAGACTCACCCTTGATGGAGATGTTGGCCTCGTTGTAGTTGGACAGGTAGTTGAGCAAGAGGCCTTTCCAGTAGGAGCGATAGGAGATGAGACCCAGGTCACTCAGGGGCTTCTCAGGGGACCCGATTTTGCCCTCCTCGCGAGTCAGCAGGTAGCCTGGAGCGAGGAATGCCATGAGGGTCGCACGTGACGAAAAGGAGGCCATCATGGGCTTACGTGACACACGGGAGGCCATCATGGGCTTACATGACACACGGGAGGCCATCATGGGCTTACATGACACACGGGAGGCCATCATGGGCTTACATGACACACGGGAGGCCATCCTGGGCTTACATGGCACATGGGAGGCCATCATGGGCTTACATGACACATGGGAGGCCATCATGGGCTTACAAATGTAACTTCGTCTTCTACCACGTAAATGTTGACTACACACACAACATGCGTTTAATTAACCGACTGTTTCATAAAACAATGGATCCACATTCTAAATTTATCAGAAATATTTACTTGTAAAATGGTCTACAATACATAGCGTTGCTAAACCTTTCAGACTGATTTATTGATCAAGCAAAAGACGTGTTGTATTCTTCTCGATGAAATATCTTTTTTGCATCACCAATTTTTTACTTTCAAGGTAAACTAAGTTCTCAGAGGTAAGAGACACGTAAACTTTTTAGCAGATTCGTGATAAGTTCCCAGCAGTATTTTGGTCAGCTAATATCCACGCTAAGCTCAGTTGAATCAAAGTACACAGATGACATACACACAGTGTATGCACCTACAAGGAAACGCATATCTCTTAGAAAATATATGAAGTGAAACACGTGTAGATTAGATACAACGCACCTGTCTATAGATAAAGTGAAACATAGACAGGAGCATGAAATTGGATATGCGAATGTAGTATCTCTTACAAATGATGATGTAGGTTCAAGCATGAGTTAAGAATCGATAGCATTTCAGAATTAGATCACACTATTAGTCAGCGTGAAGCTCCCTATCCACACAAAATGCGATCCCAAGACAGCGAAAAGAAGGAACCATTCATTATGGACTTCAGAAAACACGGAATTTATGCACAAGTGCGTTTTCACACAAGATTACCTGCGCAAATAAACGGCGAATTAAGAAGGAAGAGGAACCAAATAGGTAAGGAATAAATATGATCAGCGAAGAAGGCATTAAAATGGAAAGAAACAAAAAGGGCACGAAAGATAGAAGTCCAGAAGGCCTAGCTCGAGCTGAGGTAGCATAACTGTGTCCCACTGGGGATGCCATTCCCCATAGCCTACGATAAAAAATCTAACTAACCTAACCCTATTGCACATCCTATGTTCCCTGAGGGGTCAATAGAATGTTAAATATCACAAAAAGGATGATTATAAACAAACGAAAATTCAAGACTTACTGATACGAAATTTTAAGTTTGTGATATTTAGAACCACCTCAAATACACATCATTAAAATTTATGACGCGATGAATACTCACCAAAATCAATCATTAAATATTTCACCATGAGCATCACACCAGTTTCTATCAAATGAAAATGCCACAATTAAAGCTATAAGAACTGTTGCCATCTCTGAAGAACATCAGCAATAACACAGTTTAACATTACATTTTTTCGTTCACTTCAAAACTCGGACGAATATGCACAGAAGCGCACAAAATATACGAGCGACTATTTCTGCAATGTATTTTGTTTAATCATAAAATAAAGAAGTTGGTCCTCACAGGGCCTACGTTTTCTACAATTGGAAGAGCTCAGTTAATAAGAAGAAGACAGAGTACAATAAAAAATGTAAAGCACGAAGCTCACTGAAGTCGATGAGAAGACGTCCGTAGCCTTTCCTCTGGTACGGAGGCAGGGTCATGATGCACGACACGTTGTAGTTCAGGAAGCTGTTCTTCTCCTGAATAACAAACAATTTTGGTACGTGGTGAAACAAACAGCCTACAGTATTTCATCACTTAGGTTCAGTAAATTGCTCGGTAAACATTATCATAAGGTTAACCCTTTACTGACCAAATTATTTTGGCAATGAGGCTACATTTAGCTTTGTACCAAAAACCAACAACTGCAATAAGATTGCAATCAACAGTCTAGGAACAACCAGCTGGTTACTTATGAAACTTAACCAAATGGTCCTTCAGCTCTATTAAAGGTTCATCTCTTAACATGCGAGTACAACTTAAAATAACTTCCGCAAAGCACCAGCGTTAGCCGCAGTTGCGACACCTTTCTAACACGTCAGACGTCATTAGGTGCAAGCAGACATCTGCTATACTACAATAAAGTGCGAGTCATTCAATGAAAGCCTGACTGACACGCTCATGGTACAGCATCTACAGGGTGGGCCATAAGTAAGGTACCCTTACCCACGACGGNATTAATTAATATCCTCTCATAAGAGATGCAAGACCAGTTAACACTCATGTTGTGAGACTAAAAATTTTATTTGCTTTTCTTGAAACGTACTCTGCTGAGGGTGCAAAAACTTCAGAAATCTATACATATGTATAATACTAAACCTCCGACGATCTTTCTTACTCGTTGTTTGTGACCGTGTACTCTTTAGTAATAACATAGGGAAAAATTCAACACTTATCTTTAAGTAATTAAATAAAGGTTATTCCATCGCATCATGGTTACGGTTCACCGGGACTTAAGTGAATGAATTATTTTCTTTGGCTTATGATATTTATTAGGAAAGAAAAAAGAATCATTCGAGGCTCAAATGAGGCATTAAAATGGTGACCCCAATGGGTTACGTGTGAGCTAGTAAACTCATAAAACACAGTTGACCTTTACAACAATTTACCTCACTAGATGTACTCACTTTGCTGAAGTAGCCAATGATGTGGCAGCCTTCGTGGTCACCCAGAGTCATTATGTAGAACAAGAAGGGCTCGACGTCGTAGTAAAGAGTCTTGTGATCAAGGAAAAGCATGGCAAGCAGACACAGGTTCTGGCAGTAGGTCTTGTATTTTTTGCCGTCTACTTCCCACACTGAAAGCTTGTCCTTCCTGTGCGAGCAATGGAAGAGTCAGCTTTGTGGACGAAGTAACCATCTGCATTCTTTTCTTCGTATCCAGGATACAGATACAATTTTCAAAGAAGATTAAATTATTAGTTAGTTTAAAGCTCTCTACCCACGTGAAATGAGATCCAAAAAGAAAAAAAAGGAAGCTTTTATTATGGACTACAGAAAATGGGGAATTTATGCACAAAGCATGTCCCAACATAAGATCCCCAGCGCTTAGAAAAAGGAAATTAGGAATGAATAGGAAAAAAAAGAGATAGAGAAGAGGGTACCAAAATTGAAAGAAGCAAAGTGATAGATAAAAAGATAAAATCCCAAAGGCCCATCCGAGGCAATCTAACAGTGCTCCATTGGAGACGTTAGTACCTTAACACACGATAGTCAAACCTAAATAGCGTAACCCTATTGCCTATCCTATGGCACCTCGAGGGATTTTCGAAGTATACCTTCCGTTTTTTCACCAGATACTGACAATACTTACACATAATTATAAGAACACCACAACACCGTCACATAAAAAAGTGGTAGTGAGAACCAATAACGAAAAGAATGAGTCCTGTCACTTACACAGCGAAGGCGTCCCAAAGAGCCGAATCCGAAAATGTGCTAGGAGATACGAGTTCAATTTTGTATAAGCTTTATCTCTAAATGCCAAGCCTAGGACTAGAGAAGATGTTTCTTCGATACAAATTGGCAAGGAAAAATATATTTAAATATTGGAAAAAGAAATGGTAAATTTTCATAACCGTTTACCAAGAACTGTTCTGAGGAGCCTAGTTATCCTCTAAATGCAGCTGTTAAAAGAACAAAAAACTTTGACTACCTCCGTGAACAGAAACATAATGAACAATGAATTCTTATTACCTTCACGAACAGAAAAAGAACAAAGTATTCTTATTACCTTCGCGAACAGAAACCAGAAATTTCAAACGCGTATTCTGCAGGGAAACCTCGGACCCAGTGTAAATTTTAGCCCTCTGCGCAGATTTCCAACTGCACATTACTGGCAGTGCAGAGATAGCGACAATGTCCTGAAAAATGGCACAGAGGGCAGCACTCACCACGAGGTCCGAGGTGCAACAACTTCTCCACTCTTCTGTAACTTTCGACTCAAACGATGAAGTTACAATTAGAAGAAAATATAGAATGCAATAACTCCCGAAAAAGACGATCAGTCTACCCAGCTACCGACAAGTAACATGACAGTCCAATAAAATCTCCGCCGTCGGACGCGCGCTAAATAACAAAATATAACTCCACTTGAGAAGAAACGCGAAGTTGCACTACTGCAGCAGCGCACCTGTAAATCTCGTCCCCAGGGGGATGCCGCCAGACACACTTGGCCATGTGGCGACGCAGCACAGTTTTGCTCCTCATGTACTTGAGGCAAAACTCGCACACGTAAATCTTAGGCTGATGGTTGTACTGGTCAGGGTACTGGGACTGGTACCACGCCTCCATCTCGTAGTGGCCCATCTCCAGGTACCTGATGCCCTTTGTGTCAGGGAGGCCCCGCAGGTCGTCTTCCTGAGAATAATAGAGGCTTACAATATGGTAAACTGTATTATTTCCTACCCAAATTGGGTTTCCAGCAAAATGGGTAATAATGGTAATATAAGGCCAATGATAACTGGAGCTTTAGGATCTTCTGCATCTCGCACCGGTAACACTTCATTACAAAGCTTAGAAGTTGGAGAGGTTCTACAGATTTCCATCGGAGGAACGATACAGAAACTTGAAAATTCGAGCATTTGTCCTGGCATTCTCTGGTGTGGGGCGAGCAAGAGAAGTCTGAAAGGAGCAAGTTTGCAATGCATCAAGATCACAACTCAGAGAAGAGGGGGCACACATCAGATATCTCCCTAGGGCTTCGGGGTCGAATCTTCTGCCTGGGTGACCCAAGTCACTCTAAACAGCCGTTGGTCCCGTTCACTTCCTCACAGAACGAAAAACTAAACGGGAAAAGAGATCCCTCATCGTGCAGGGTTAGGTTAGTAAGGTTTGTCTATCTCGTCTATCTCGTGCTATGAAGACTAGCGTCCCCAGAGGGACATTAATAGGTCACCTCAGTTTTATCTAGACCTCCGGGACTTATATTCCTCATGCTTCCTTTGCTCCTTTCCGTTTTCATTCTTTCTTCGCTGATGATTCTTTATCTTTTCTTCCTCTTCTATCTTAACATGCTGTTTCTATGAACAAGGGGATCTTGTGTGGGAACACACCTTGTGCATAGATGTTGTTAGTCCATACTAAAGGGTCCCTTTTCTTTTGGTGCGAAATAGTCCGAGTTATTAAAGCGCCGTTATCCTTACTAGCACTACTTCTACTACTACTACTACTTCTTATCGAGGTGTGAATGACACACAGGCACAACATTTTAAACTTTGTTATTTCCTACTCAAACTGGGGGCAAGTACGTGAACCGTTATCAATACTGTGAAAAATGAGACAATTGCAATTCTAAATACTTGAAATGGAAGCAGCAAATATTAATGTCACGTTATATACCCACACATAAAGGACGTCATAAAAAAGTGCTGCCATAATTTGATGGTTCAGTGAGTATTCATTATATATCAAGTAATTTTGGGCATAGAATCAGTAAAATTACTGTTTTTGCTATTTAGTTTGACGGTACTCAATAAGAGATTTAATCTTAGGATTGGGAATTAATATTTGATGATGAAAAAAATTTTTTTGGGGTCACCTACCTAGTGTATTCACAATGTAGCAATAGCCCTTAGAACTAAACTCACATCACCAACACTAAGAATGGCACCTAAAATGTGATGAGCAAGACATGGCACCCAAAATAAAATGGAAAACGAATAAGAGCACAGAGCGTGCAGATCATGCACGTCAAAGGTGCGGTGCTAGAAAGATTCTCCACTATGCATACGTAAGCACTTCCTTGTATTTTAAATAAAAATAAATACATTAGGTGCATTTGAGTAGCCACAAGCATGAATTTGTGAGCTATAACTCTACAACTTCTAAAAGGTACCTTCCACTCAAAGTAAAATAAAATGCAATGATGAGAGATATCTGAGACAAAGTCTTCAAATTTTCAGATGCAAACATCAGAAAAATCCTCATCTCTCAGATAGCCAAATTATAAGCACGACGTTCACGTGCAGGAGTGACAGCTGCACACCGAGTCGCAACCTCACACGAAAAATTCCCACACTAACTAGAGCGCCACTCTCGAATACCAATCCTGACACAACCTTATTCCCACTTCAACACACTCAAGCCACACTCATTCATGACATGAGACTTTAAGCACTGCTACCACCGCAACCTGATTCCAAGGGCTGCTAGTGCAACTAGAAACCTTCATGCCCTTACACTACTACTTGTTCAAAGCACAAAGCACTAGTGCACACCACCACCACCACCTACTGAAACAAAGCACTGCCACACACCACCACTACCCACTGAAAGATCTGCCACACAACGCCACCCCCAACACCCACTGGCACAAAGCACACCCACACAGCACCAATACCCGCAGAGGACAATGCACCACCACAGGCAAAGGACGCAATTTTATTCGTCAATCATTTGTGAAAGACGACAGAACACGACTCCCGCAGCATAACACAAGCTCACAATAATAATGGAGGCGCGCTGCTGAGCCTCTTGGAAGAGCTTCAAGTCCCAGGCAGGGGTGTGGCCAGTCAAGGACGGCTGTCGGTCGCTATCTGCGAGCTCCTCTTCTTCTCCCGGCAACACCTCCGACATCGTCTCGCGCTCCTCCCGTATCTGCACACGTAGCGCTCGTTTGAGAGACGTCCCTCGCTTTTCATGAGATGAGAAGTACTCAGATGTTTGACAGGTTAATTTTTTAAACCGTTTCAGAAGTGTATTGTCCTAATGGAATGAAAAGCCAATCTTCCTAATCGTTTGAAAGATGAATCTCTCATTTCATTAGAGAAGGAATCAAGAAAACGAAGTCGAGAAATGTCAAATTAATTTACATAAAAAACCTACTTCTATTCACTTACAATTCGCACGTTAGTGGTGAAATCAATATAAGTCAAGTACATAAAAACTCCAACGAAATAAATATGAATACGCGTTTCTTCAATGATGAAAGTTCTACATTCTGAATCACTTTGAAACTGAGAATGATATAGAGGCAAAATAACAAAGATTAGCTTATGGTATAAAATAAGACGTTCATTGTACATATGTAGACATGTTCGTAGCAGGCTGTATTCT
>VOMN01073224.1:0-24112 GCA_014899125.1 Orchestia grillus | reverse complement strand
TCTGCCTCTAGTGATCAAGACGTCCGTATTCGAACTACTGATATACTCTGATGCGACGCTCTAGAGTAAATGTACTATTTTTAGCTACTCTATGGACTCTGTTACGAACTTTATAATTTTAGTCCTAATGTGGCTGACTAGCTCACTTGCAACTAATTGCAGACAGCTTTGATTTGGTTTTGTTCTTGTGGGTTAATCTACACAGAAAATTTCGTTAAAAAAATTGCGGTACGTATAATGAGTTACGCTTAAGTCTATTTTTGCTGGTACTTTTCTCAACAACAAAAACATGAAACTAGCTGCAAGCAAAATATATACCGCCTGGACCGCTGAGCCTAGCATGAAACTAGGTACAACTTATACACCGACTGGACCGTTGAACCTATCATAAAACTAGGTACAAGTTATACACCGACTGGACCGCTGAGCCTAGTTTTGTTCAATTCCACATCACTCGCTCACTCCTCAGCGTAACGTTTTTCATGCCGAAAAAAATGAACTAATTTCTCCCAGTTCTTCTCTAATCTCGTCTTAGGAATAGGTTTGCTACAAGATAGTTTCTGGCGCTCTCGTGCAGCAGCCCAGCGCAGCAGTAAGGACTTCAAATTTGAGGTATTCCAACTCATACTCCCTCGATGATTGATAGCACTCTCCGACAGCCAATTAATGGTCCGAAGGATGCATTGACGCAAGCGCTTGTGATTACTACATTTTGTACCGATCTCAGACGCCCAGGACCTGCAGCCCCAATGTTCGCCAGACTCGGGAAATTTGAATAGCACCGGACCCTTAGTGGTATGTTTATTGCAGAAAAGTGTGGTTGTAGTATTTTACACTATAATGTCTGAGTGCTTCATGTGATCCTTGTTCAGTCAACTTTCCTGCCTTCCTGTATGAGCGTATAGACAGATTTTTTCCAATTTTAGATTGCTATGTTGACTAATTTTCCAGTCGAGGGTACCGGAATAGTTCTAAACTTGAAAATAGACGCACCTCACGTATGTTCGCTGATGCATCGACGTATTTTACAATTTCAACCTCATTCCCTGTACATGATAACACAAGAAAGCCACACTTGTCATTGGCCCTATGAGTCGTGACGCAGGCTCATGGAACTGAGGGTAGTCCTCACGCTCAGCCCTTCGTGAGGCGCCGAGGCAATTGCTCGAGCTGGGGCACGAGGAAACAGTTGCTTGAAAGTTGACCTCTAAAATGTGAGGTATTAGTAAGCAGATAAAATTACAAATAGCTGGAAGGACCGGTAAATGTAGGTAGTGTCATTCGAGTACAGTGCTTACCTAGATGCTGAATAATCCAGCTTGTGGGAAATGCACAGGTACCTTGAGCTAAACTAATAAAATGAAAGTGATATCAATAGGGTCACACATTAAGATGTGACTGCATATATTAGATAGTTCAACTATAAAAATTTCAACATGAGCTAAATGAATAGGTCTTTGAGTCGATGGGATGAATTTTCTTTGTGAATGCATGGGTACCGTAAGCCGCGTATCGACTGCAATAGACGGATTGACGTAAAATAGGCTGTTACTCACTATCTTTACTAAAAATAAGGGTAATCAATTTCACAAAAATCACGGGTCAGCAGTGCCGTGGCAACGCTGTGGCGCGGGCGTTGTGTCCGCTTTGGAATATTCCTGCAGAATGAACACGACTACCCCTCTATGGAAACTGCTAAGCCGGGTAGTTACTGGTAACCCTCTATGGAAACTGCTAAGCCGGGTAGTTACTGGTAACCCTCTATGGAAACTGCTAAGCCGGGTAGTTACTGGTAACTCTCTATGGAAACTGCTAAGCCGGGGAGTTACTGGTAACCCTCTATAGATACTGCTAAGCCGGGGAGTTACTGGTAACCCTCTATGCCCTACGACGGCATCGACTGTACGTCGCCTTTCAAATAATATTACAGGAAAATTAAGGGCACTTTTGGCGCATGTGTGTCTTGTTTCAAAGAATCATAATTATAATAATTTTATATTAAAGCTTATTAGACATGCTTCTATTGCCTACACATAACGAGATATGTATCCATATTTTATACTTCACCTACGAGTTGATTCAGGACCATTTTAATACCATTTCCATTACCACATACCTTTTGTTATTATTATTTTTGTAACCGCGTATTGCCATAAAAGGAAGCTATGGTAGTCGCTTTTAGGAGAAAACTTTCATTGACCTGATAATTGTCCTCAATGTAAGGATTATTATCGCCACAATCGTCCTCAATGTAGGGACTATTATCGCCACAATTGTCCTCAGTGTTAGGATTATTATCGCCACAATTGTCCTCAATGTAAGGATTATTATCGCCACAATTGTCCTTAATGTAAGGATTATTACCGCCGCAATTGTCCTCAATGTAAGGATTATAATTATCGCCACAATTGTCCTCAATGTAAGTATGATCATTGCCACAATTGTCCTCAATGTAAAGATTATTATCACCACAATAATTATTAGATTTTCTGTAGGCTGCCATGATCTTCTTGTGACATGCTCAATTTGTTCATAACGAATTTAAATGAAAAATTTGAGGCTAAATGAGGTTCTTCTGTAAAATTTACTTCGAAATGCAATGAACAACATGCTTCTCGCTTTGGAAAATGATCTTGCTCTCTTTACCCTTATTACATCATCAAAGTGAATCTCATTTACAATTCATAAAAACCTATATTAATTCCAACAATTTAACCGTTAGGTTCTCAATACCTTACAACTACTGGTGTGGTGAGGAATGTTAGAAACGTGTGGCTTAAACTTCCGTTTCCAAGGGAAGTACTCCCTGGTTACGTGAAATGTCTCGCCTGAGCCGAGATTTGAACCCTTGTCTTCTCCGCTGCGAGGTCATCAGGCTACCAGTACGTCATGGAGCCCACATGAGGCTGTTTCCATGTAAGGCTGCAAGAATTACAACCACCCCAATCTCTTTCCACAACTTACAGATGACCACCAATCTTGTGAATTCTAACGAAATAGTCAATTCCTTTCTTCATTAGGACGAATTTATAAATTATTGATCCAACTATGGCATATAGCCTCGTTCAGGCAGAGGAGGCTAACCTAGTATTGAGAAGTGAGTTCAAATGTAGTCTGCAAACACCATCATGTGACCGATTAGTGTAGTAGCAGTAGACCTCTAAACACAGTTTACTCCATCCTTTCCCTAAATTAACAATACCCAAACAAGATTGTCAATTTTATCCGGTTTGTCGGAGCCTGTTAAACCTTTACGTGAAAAGATTATTTGACTTGAGATTCCAAGTCTTGGAAATTAGATTACTGATAAAAAAAGCAGGAGACTGGGCATCAGTTTCAGATCGCATTATTGTAGAGGCACGACCACCGGGGACAAAGGGACGTCGACCCCCATAACATTAAAATGAAGGGGCGTCCTTTGCATGGTCTGGTGGAGCTCGCTGAACCAAGGAACCTTTGCCAGCTTCACGAACAAAGAATTGAAAGGGAGAGTACTGCTCCTCCTTCTCCTCCGTCTCCGTCCTCTCTAATATCGAGAACACGGACCAACTCCCCTCACTGGGCGATCACTGCACGATACTCTTAGGGGCCGTTCACACGATCAATCAATGTCTGAAGACGGTGTCGAAAGACATCCAAATATGGGGATCGAATGCCAAATTTGCTCTCTATTCTGGATTCTGGAGTTAGGTCGTAGCCAAGAGATTGTACAGTCCCTTGACTTCCAACTTGGCTCCAGAATAGAGGGAAAAGTTAGCATTCGATGCCCATCGATGCCCATATTTAGGTGTCTTCCGACACTCTCTTCAGACTTTGATTGATTGTGTGAAGGTCCCTTAAACAGCGTCGTCGTACCTCACATCATTTCGTTGCAAAGTCTTCCGCACTTCATGATGGTTCGCTAATCGTCATGAGGACAAAATGTTTTAAAAGCCATTAACTGTTTTATTGCATACTTATTCTTAGTGTCCATTACCAACATGATTCATTAGTACATAGAAGGTAGGTTACTGAATCAGCTAATCTGTCAAATTAATCAGCGTGTAATCTTGTCATGAGCTCTAGAGACATTGCCAAGCGGCATTGATGTCAAGTTAAGTCCTCCATTAGAAGAACTGCTAAAGAAACTCGAGTTCTCCTGACGCTCTTCGCACGCTGTCGATGGAGAGGCGATTACAGGTTCCACGTCGCCCTCGCCGCAGCCAACAGGCCGCGTGCCTGAGATATCCCTGTGTGCTGGTCACCGGGTCAGCGCGCCGCCAATGCAGCATTAGAAAATTGATTCTTATCTCAGTTAAGAATGAGTACAGAAGAAGAACAACGTGAGGCTTCCATTACAAAAGAACGTCGAGCTCAAGTCAGCAACGACAGATCAAAAAGCTATAATATTAGGTAGGATGCGTGCCTGTTTCATCAAGGTCTCAAATGACGTGATACTCTTCTTTCGGCTGTTTTGAAGAGAAACTGAGAGATGTGTAAAACATGTTTTACACCTTCGTATCATTCACTTCACAGCAATTTCTAGCATGTATATTTAGTTTTTTATGTGTTTTGGTATGTTAGTTGGGTGTTTTGTTCGCATTAGGAGTATATGAGCATTAGGGTGGAAATAGATTTGCGCACAAAGTCAGGAAATTATTTTTATAGTCTAAAATAGGATCGCCGATAAGAATATAGTCGGAAAATAATGCAGCCTGATGTTCTTTATTGGCGATTTTTTTTCGAGAAGAAAGATTGGCTTAGACATGCACCGGTCAGTGCGGAGTTAGTCCAAATGTCGTCAAAACTTCAGGGAAAACAAGCATGTGTTGATCACACAAAAAGGAAGGGGGGCTCATTGTGTGTGAATTGCATACGTAGAAAAGGAAGAAGCGACGCACATATCTGATCACTTCAATCGAGAAATTCGTAGTAAGAGTTGATGGACGTTGCAGTGACAACAAAGTAAAAAAGAAAAAAGGAACTGAAGCGAGTTAATGAAAGGGATAGTGTTGCGAACGGGAAGGAGTTATCATTACCTGTTATATGTGGAAGTACTGTTGGGGGGGTGAACGTGAATATGAGTTGAGTTGTTGACAGAGGGATGAAAAAGAAAATGATTGAAGCAGTGAAGGTGATAGTGCTCTATAGTAGTACACAGTTAAAAGCAAAGGATCTGAATGGTCAACACAGAAAATCATGCGTTTTGATACTCGATAGACATCCATCGAAGCACAAAGAGATAAAGAAGAGAGAAAAAGGATGAGAAGATTACATCGATTGTGGTTGATTAGGTTTGATATGTAGTAAAAGTTTGCAGTTCTTGAAAAATAAGAAAATTAAAACCTAAGAAAAATAAGAAATTATGGGAAAGGACGGTTGAGAGGAGGCGCAAGTGGGAAAAAGTGTTTGCGAGGAAATTGTGTCGGAGAGCGAGGCTGTGGGAACATTTCACCGAGTTGTCGAATTTGAACATTTGCGGTTGTAGTGGTCGAGGATAGGATGTTTATGCTGGGATAGTACATTTGAGCGGTGATATTAAATGATGTGCAAGCGGTTGCAAAGGGCACCAAGCCTGGGAAAGTGGATGAAGTGCATTGTTACGCGGCACTGCGCCAGAACTCAAATCCTGCGGGTGTTGCAGTCTCGACTAAACTCTTCAACGTATTTTTTCCAGCAGGGGGAAGGGCTGTAAGTAGTGAGTGAGCTAATGGGATTCCTTTCTTCGGCTAAGTAGTACAAGTGTATCAACACTAAATCATAAACCTGTGTTTTGTTGTAATAATAAAGAAAAATAAGGGAGAGTGTTGATGAGAGAATTAAATCAGATCCGGAGAGTGTCAGAAGAAAATATAAGCAAACAGGAAGCGGGCGAGAGGAATTATTGATCTTCTATAAGACGGCAACTTAATGAGTGATGGCAATTGGTGTATCGAAAAGACTTCTCGGCATTCATGGGTCTTGAAAAACGAGTGATGATAAAATTACTACGGTATCGAAGGTCTTTTTTTGTGAAGAGTAGTTGAAGGGCCGATGAACGCCGTGAAAATTTTCAATTTTAACGGTAACACAACTACAAGAAGAAAAATGAGATGAGAGATTGATTCTCGGTTCAGATGAGACTTCAGCATGGTTGCGTTACGTCGCAGGGATTTCAATTTTCGCTTAGTTTTGCGAGCAATAGGGACACAGTGCTGTGAACTTCAAAAGTCTCGAGCGTATTCCGTTGGACTTCAACACCTGAACTGAGGGTGATGCCCATATCACATGAGGTTTTGTGATGAGCCCGGCAGCCCAAAATGTGCTAAGAATATTCAAATCTACTAGGGACTAGCCGTGATGATAAACAAACCGATGTTTCACGGACAGGTAGGCTGTGTTGTTGAAATACATGAGTACATCACGAGGGTCTCTTTTGTATTCCTTGGAAGAAGTTGAGGCACCTCAGCCAGGAACTACCCTGGTGTGCATCCCGGTAGGAATGTCACGTTTAATCCTCTTTTTCCAAGGGACGCACTCTGCCTGGAGCCGAGTTCTGGGCCAGCAGAATGGAAGTGATGCACACTTGCACAACGGATTTCTCTCGATACCTGAACCAGAAGTTCAGTAACTTGTGTCTATGATTCCACTCGTCTTCTCTCTAGGGATCTCTCCAGATATATTTTCCTCTTTAGATATATTTCTCCCTGGATATGTATATTCTCTTTAGATTTATTTCCCTTGCGATATCTGTTACCTCAAGCTCAATAACTCGTGTCTATGATCCCGATCATCTTCACCACTCGCATTTGATCAGAGATGAGAGTAGTAGAGCAGGACGTAAATTACTCAGTAAAATTTCATAGACCACTCAATCTGTGACGGACTCAAGGAAACTACAATTTTTAACTGAGAATTTTTTAAGTGGTACTATAATAATTGACTAATCTTTTTAAAATCCTCTTCACTAACCATACTCGTAGGCTCTGAATGAGCTACTGAGCATACATGTGCTTATGACTCGGGCATTGTAGTAACCAAAAGAGCTCTGGAACATTTAGGAGATTAACACACAATGTGAAACAACGTCCTGAATTCTTTAGCGCTCGTCCAGTTTCCGGATGGTCGAGAGTAGAGCGTTCTGAGCGTAAGGCCAATTTGGTCAGCCATACTCCACAGAACTCAAAAGCTTTTACAATCGTGACCGCATTTCATCATCTACAAATACTCAAAGAATTTGAAGTGATGCATTACCGGCTTCAATTCCCATTTTTTAGGATGCTGCTTTGCTTCTCACTTGCAAGTTGAATTTACGGCCATTGGAGTTTCACTACAGTTGTTCTGAATTACAGTGGAAAATCAGAAAATTTTGCGAAATATTGTATCATTGATAAACCAATAGGATAAAGTTTATGACTAACATATATATAGTATTGTACGCCAGTTAGCTTCGTTGGGAAAAAACAGTGCATGTAAAATTTCATTACGATTCGGAGCGTATAAAAATTTTGTTCTATAATTGGTCTCACTTTCGCATCAATAGACGATACCTCAATTGCCAATTATTATTATCGTTGTCTTAATTAATAGTTACGTGTGACACCACAGGCACAATGGCATAAGGGGCGTCGCTGAGAAACGATTGCTTTAGACCAATAGGAAATTAAACGCAAGGTTAAAAATTTCTCCTTCAGCTCTCTCACCCTGAAAAAAATTTGACACGTGTATTTGGCAGGTAATTCCTGAACTAAAAAAAGTCGGAGTCATGCGAAAGCCTTGCCGAGAGATGTTAAAGAAGACCCTTGGTTGTAAAGGACTTCACTGAGACCAGTTGCCTATGAATTAGCCTTCACTGGAGCCCAGTGTGGTTTGAGGGAGGACGAGCTTTGAGAGCGAGACCCCCCTCCCCCCCCGGGCACCGTGTTCCGGATGACATAATTGTAAGAAGCGGATCTTGGAAGCGCGCTCGGCCTGAACCCTGCATTGCGCGCAGGTCACCACCTCTGGGCAACCTGCCCGGTGTTGCCAACGCTGTGCAGGCCCTTGAGTTTCAAGTCGAACTTTGTGTGGAGCTCTACGCACATGAGTGACCAAACCGCAAGTCGAGCCTAGGCGAACGATCAGGGGAACTGGCGCAAACATCGGCAACTGCTTACCATTATTTCGACGCGTTTCGAAATCTATTTTGGATTCGGAGCGATCGAGGGAACTTCTCGCTGGCAACTGGAGCCGCACCGCTGATGTGGGTCACCGACACCCGCAGCTTTTTGCCGCGCCTCTCAGTGCTCCAGAACTGCGCCAGTATTTTCCCTCTCGCACAGCAGTGTCCACTGCAAATCTTCTCGGCTCCCTATGCTTTTTCTGAGATCGCTGGAAGAAGGCGCTGCTTGTCGGAAACCCGTAGCGCTTAGACCAAGTATTCGAAAATCCATCGATGAGTCAAAGTTATCAACACATGCTCGATTTTACCAAAGGTTTAAGCATAAAGACAGAAAATGAGCGGCTGGAGCATCGAGGTTTTTATCCCGGAAGCGTTTGGATTCTCTTCATGCCATGAAGTTAACAGCATCAAAGAGCTTTCCCATCCACCACACGGGCGCAGGTCAATCAACAATTGAAATTAGTTAGAACCAAGCCTGATTTTTCAGAAGCATCAACTTCATTTTAAAATAGCAGTCACAATTTGGGACGTACATTCAATTTTCATCCTAACGAAACTAAAAAGAAATTGAGAGTTGAATCATTATTCTCATACAAATACGTTGATCCCAGTTGTAAAATTACAAATACATATACATATAGGTAAAATATCGGAAAATTCTTCAAAAAATATATTTCTCATTCGTTTGGGGCCGAGAATTTGATCTTTAAGTTGCATTATAAATAAGTCTATCTGGACCGTTGAATAATTATAGATTTTTATAGAATAAGTAGCACAAATTTGTAAGAGAAGCCAATAGTTTTTGTCGATACACGTTTATAACCGAATGGGATAACTTATGATTATTTGGAATAAGGAGTACGTAGCATGCAGGCGAGCCGTTAGCGTGAGCACCAAACGTAGCATGCAGGCGAGCAGTCAGCGTGAGCACCAAACGTAGCATGCAGGCGAGCAGTCAGAGTGAGCACCAAACGTAGCATGCAGGCGAGCAGTCAGAGTGAGCACCAAACGTAGCATGCAGGCGACCCATTGCACCTTGAGTCTAAAGGAAGAACCAGAAAGCAATTCACTTGCCTCATTGAAGTGAAGTGGTAAAATCTTGTAAGAAATAGACTTGACTTCTCCACCGTACTTAGACTCTCCCATCACGAATGAGATGCAATAAAATCTTTACTTCAGCGTTTAGGAACTTCTGAGAAGCACTGAAAAATTAGAACTTCTCCCTAATAAATTTAGGTTGTGCAAAGCCTCAAAAACTGATTATAATTTTGACACTTTCGGAAGCCTAAACTATCTAATAATTTCAAGGTGCGTTAAGAAATTTCTTAAACTCTGCTTTTATCTCCTGGCATGTAAGAGAGTTTAGTCCCACTCTTCAGTGAGGTCAGAGGGGACAGGAATGGCCCCACGTAACGGTGCTACGGAGACCTGGCCCCACTCTTCAGTGGGGTCAGAGGGGACAGGAATGGCCCCACGTAACGGTGCTACGGAGACCTGGCCCCACTCTTCAGTGGGGTCAGAGGGGACAGGAATGGCCCCACGTAACGGTGCTACGGAGACCTGGCCCCACTCTTCAGTGGGGTCAGAGGGGACAGGAATGGCCCCACGTAACGGTGCTACGGAGACCTGGCCCCACTCTTCAGTGGGGTCAGAGGGGACAGGAATGGCCCCACGTAACGGTGCTACGGAGACCTGGCCCCACTCTTCAGTGGGGTCAGAGGGGACAGGAATGGCCCCACGTAACGGTGCTACGGAGACCTGGCCTCACTCTTCAGTGGGGTCAGAGGGGACAGGAATGGCCCCACGTAACGGTGCTACGGAGACCTGGCCCCACTCTTCAGTGAGGTCAGAGGGGACAGGAATGGCCCCACGTAACAGTGGCTACGGAGAACATTCTACTCCAGTGGCTGGGCATATTTAACAGCACTGCGTCTTTTGATGCCTGCTCGAAGTGATTCAGAAGTTGCGTTGCTCCTGTGATCCAATGATGAGCACAATTCGTATCTTTTCATGTGAGATTGTAAATTTAAATTGTAAAGAACTGTGCGTATATAAAAAATATGTTTCAATGCATTATATGTGTTTAGAATCTAGCATAAAGTGCTAACTGTAATAATATTTTTTTGCTCGAAAAAGTTCCAGCGAATAACTTATGGGATGCGATCTTTGATGTTAAAGTAATTACATTCATATAGAGAAAAGCCAATCTTGCATCACGCCTGGTGCTCCCCACATCCTCACGCCTGGCGCTCCCCACATCATCACGCCTGGCGCTCCCCACATCCTCACGCCTGGCGCTCCCCACATCATCACGCCTGGTGCTCCCCACATCCTCAAATTATTAATATTCGTTACAAAAAAAAATAACTATAAGGAATACGAAAGTCCAACAACGTGAATCCAGCTACATTGAGCCAAACAATACGTGCAATAGTTTAGACTGAGGCCATATCTCCAGAAAATGACCACCCTCTTACAATGATGAAGATCCTTACAGATGCGAGAGCCTCTTGCGCACCTCGCATTCGTACGGCTGTGTCCATTCCCCTACCTGACCACGACTCCTTCAGGAGCCCAGTTCCTACACTCAGGACTGCACACACCGTTCTCATTGAGCCAATCTTATGAGGTGAACTACTTTTGCATCGATTTCATGTGGGCCCCCAATGCATTGCTGTGATCAGCCCCCAGCTCACGAGGCACAAGTTACGGCGAGACAACATCGGCGGAGAGCTCGAGATCTCAGTAGATGGTGCGTCAGGTCCAAATCTGCATCTGCTCTAAACGGACCAACTCATTGCTTCAATGAACGAAATTGTGCGGCTGTTCTTATTTTATGCGTGCCCTCGTAGGCGCGTTTACTTTTGTTTCGAACGAAATTGTGAGAATTCGAGTTAAACTGTATTTTTCATAACGGCCATGAGGAATAGGCCTTATAGGACCTTCAAAAATAACAGTGGTCCTTATAAGATCTTCAATAATGGCAGTGGTCCTTATAGGATCTTCAGTAATGGTAGTGGTCCATATAAGATCTTCAATAATGGCAGTGGTCCTTATAGGATCCTCAGTAATGGTAGTGGTCCATATAAGATCTTCAGTAATGGCAGTGGTCCTTACAGGATCTTCAGGAACAACAGTGGATCGTATAGAGTTTAGGTGAGAGTAATTACAGGAGCCGGATCCCAACTTAGTCTTGACTGTCGGCCGTTGTTGACGTTAAAAGGAATTACGCTCTCACTGACGACGCTGGAGTCGAGGATGCTTTCCCCACCGACCGCTGCCAACCGTTCTTGAGTTTCCCGACCTACTTCTGTGCAGTCACACTTTTACTTTCACCGCGGCGACACCGCCACACACAAGTGCAGGTCTGCACCGCGGTGTTGCCTAGCAACCGGTGCAAACAGAACTTCAGCTGCGCTGACGCTTTTTGCACTTTCCCGGGGGAGTTCCTACTGAAGGTCGACGATCGTGTCAATTTTGCATTTAAATTGGCTGTGATGCAAATGGAACTCTACTGCGCATCACGACTACGTTAGTACGAGTGTAATGTTTGTACTAGTCGAATATCAAAGTCATGCACTTCAGCAGTGTGCTTTACAGATCGCTTGATAATAAATACCTGTATCCCGGCGTAATACGTTTCGAAATATACTCATATCCTGAATGTCCTTCATAATGACTCTCTTAAGATGCAGTTGCTACATTTTTTCTCGTGTAGGACTGAAAATAACGATGGTTACTGACAACATCATGTCCACGTCAGCGATATCTGCACCTGTAGAGTTCCTATCGTTTATTGAACTATTTCCGATCAACTACTTCAATAACTTTCGAATTATTTACTCCAATATTTTCTTTAGAGCGAACTCTTGTTTTTAGATTATAATCTTTTCGTCTGTTGAGATATGAGACACAAAGACGCCTGAACTATTCACGCAGGCCATCTACGCCTTCATCTGTTCGTCATGAAGAATTGAACAGCTCCCATTCGTTACGCTAGCTACTTGTGCAGGCAGCTCTCGATATTCGTGTGTGCTGTACTTGTTTTGTGCACGATTTGATGTGTGTGTCAGCATCTTTATTTTTTTGTAGTCCAGATACCTGCTTTTGAGTCCAATATTTCGATTCCATGGAACTGAAACTTTTGAAAATTTATCGAATCGCACGTACAACCAGTAGGACACACATCGAGCCCTGCCTGTACAGGTAGGCTCACGACGGCTGCAAGAGGCATGTTCTGCTACCCTATTCCACGCTTTTGGTGTGAAAAGTTTTTTATCATTCAAATGTAATGAGCGTGAGGAAATTCCATTTCTGTACGGCAGTTTCCCTGCAAAGTGCGGAACAGCGGGTCTAAATTTCACTCCGAATTCTACTCGTACGTATGCGCTTCCTCAAAGAAATTTGCGTTTTAGCAATTCGATTTCATCGGACAGTTTCTTGGTAAGCTATCTATGTAATTTTCGACGGGACAAAGCTTCACAGCGAGTGCATAAAAATTGACTAAGAAAGTTCTTATGATCGAACACTCATTCAAATGAGTGGAGAATGTGCGTGGGTCAGCAATATTTTCACAAACCCCTCCGGAAGCAAGATCCTTCAGCAAATCTTATTTCTTCACAATAGTGGCTGAAAGAGAGAGGAATGGTGGCTGTTGGGGTAAAGCCAATACGCCGACTCCCCAAAACACAGCTCTCGCTCACCCTGCTTGCACTTTCCACCAGCTTTCAGCAGCCCTGTCTTTGTGAGGGTCCATTACTGAACTCTGTCGTCATTACAATACATCGTCGAAGTCCCTGTCTTTTAAGGGCCTTTTTCACAATCAGTCAAAGTGTGAAGACTGTGCCGGAATACACCCAAATATGGGCATGGAATGCTAACTTTGCTCTCAATCCTGTACTCAATCTCAATTCCGAATAAATAGACTCTAGAATTCAGAAGGAATTTTGCATTCGGTATTCATATTTGGGTGCCTACCGACACTGTCTTCAGACTGTGACTGATCGTGTACAGCCCCTTATACCAATGCATCGCCAATGTTTCTGGGGTCGCTCCTGGAAATGCTTAGGACCACCAAGGAAAATCGAGGGGAAAAGAGATTGAAAACTCGCTAAAAATGTACGCTGGGAATTTCTGGCATGTGTAATTGCCCTCTTATTCTTAGAGTCTATACGTGAGATGCCAAATCCTTTCATAGGTTCCACGTATGAACTAAACGAGGACTTCGTAAGTAATTTATAAAGCTACGAATATAAACATGAGATTGTTTGAGACCGTAGTCAAAATTATGAAAACGAAATGCTCTCACTGAGAAATGAGGTCATTCAGGGAACAGAAATAACTTTCTTCCGTGACATGATTGTCAGTGGTTGAGTGTATAAGTTTATTTCTTTCGAGAGGGAAAGGAAGGCTCGTTATGTCGTCTTCATATCCTGTTACAGGGGATAATTATCGGCATTGTTGTACGCTCAGCCGCCCCGCGTACTGTACTTTCTAACGCCAATATCCCTTTCATTAACTCCAGTGGGCTACTTTAACGCAACACTGAAGGTATAAGTCCGTTCTCTTCCAATACTATTACATAAGAATCGGAAATTCGTTTCAGTTACTAGCTCTAAATTTATGTCTTGAGTTATATTGGCGCCATTACTTTACTGGCTCTAAGTAAATGTTGCTCTCACAAGGTTCTCTAGTCTATGTATACCACTGGAAGATGAAACCTTACAGTTTTCCAGACACGCTCTCCCAAGCTATATGGCTTAAAATGTGTTTCTCTATATATACTGTGCGTAGAACCCTCTCAGGACACGAAACTGATTCACATTCTAACTACGACCGTGCAAAACTTGATCATCCGTGTCAGTTTATTCATGCTGTGACTATCAAAAAGGATTTTTCTAAATGCTGGAGTGAAATGAATTCTTTAGAGTCCTCTGAGATTTATACATGGTTTTCTTGTTTTCTATGAAGAAAAGCGTAGAGTTGAAAGCTAGAGCCATGATATCTTGCTTTAGTCATAAATACCTGTCTCTTTCGAACACACTGAGCACGAAGAAATCGAAGTCGGTGGGACGTTGACATAACGAGAGAGAGCCGAATGCTCGGTACGCAGACGCTTTCAGGCATTTTCTACCCACCGCGCATCTGCACAGTTACCCCGATAATTTTAACTGCGCACCATCCTACTCAGTAACATCCCACAGACGAAGCCTTTCAAGAAACCAGAAAATATCTGCCATTGTAACCAGAAGCTCCCGATGCCGCCCAAATAGAAGGCCGCCTAAAATCGCCAGTTTCAGACTCACGAGCTCCGTATGTGCTTCTTGCACACTAAATGGTTACCATCGCCCACTATTCGGGGTGTCCTTGTTAACCACGGAGTGGCGCTCGCGGGGGGAGAATTGAGCTCGAAAGGAGGACTTATTTTCATGCGGGTGTGGAGGTGAGCTGGTCTGTGCATGCAGCTTGCAGGAATTATCAAGTTGAGTCTCATAATTTACTGGAATTTTATTATTCTGTAAACATGCTAACGGGTCCAGACCCGTTGGTGGGCTTTTAAATGTTGACGAGTCGGTACATTGATTTTTAAGATGAAGTATTTGGCTTGAAATTGTTTCGCACCCATTGGATAGGACGATGCTCGTGAGTCTGGAAAAACTAAGTGTGTATGGTTTGCAGTATCCTCGCAGCTTTAGTTGTTGGTAAAATTGTCCCTAGATCAACTAACAAGTGTAACTCTGATGGAGAAAACTATAACTTGACTTAATGTGTTTATTATACCATAAATAAAAATTACATCACTAATTGTATACTACCCTGGTACGAAAAACCTCCTTAATAATATTACAACATGCTGTGAAAATAAGTTCAAACGTATTCAAACCCATCTGTGAATTATGTACATCGTTATGAAGTTGCTTTTTTGCGATCCCAAATTTATCTTGAGGAGAAAAATGAAGTGTTCTTGATTGCTTTTGGTTTGAACTGACAAGCCAATTTCATATATGGAGTTTGCATCAGCTTTAAAAAAGTTGTGCGTTATGCATGTCATGAGCGAAAAGGTTAAGAAATGCAGAAACCCAGGATTTACTTATTGACTAGTTTCAACCAACACGCGCTGTGCATATGGGTTACAAAGCGTTTGCAGATTTCATCGACCCTCAACTCTACTTTAACAATCACTGTATCACAATCAGTAGAACACTTCAAAATTTTACGGCTATCACTGCACATGGCTTGGTCGCAGAACAGATTTGTGAGCCTCTGTATTGCACTTCCAGGCCGCATAGATGCAAAAGAATGACCGGCTGAGTGGCAACGACCTCCCTGACGCGAACTGCACGGTGCAGCGACTTAACCTCTCATCTCACGTTGAAAATTTCTCTCAAGTCTACATGGCACGCGTTTTTGATTTAAATTAAGAGCAATATTTTCGCATGAGCGACTGTCCTTAGGTGTGTTGAGATGATATATGTATGAATATATTTCCCCAAAAGAAAGGTGTGTAGAGATGTTCATTTCTTAAAAATTGTCAGTCCAATTTCCTTGTTAGATGCTCGTTGAACAATTATTTTAAATGTATACTGAGACTGAAATTTTAACGGATTGCTACCCAAAAGCAACAAATGGCGCGTGAGAGCTGAGCGTAGGCACCCTCAGCCCGGCCTTGCGTAGGTTGAGGAGGCCGCAGCTGGCCTCTTCCGGGCAGAGGTCGCCAAGCTCCTCGTGTTTTTTATCTGTTTTGAGTGTTTTGATGAACGGTCGCGTTGCTTCTTGATCGGTGTTGTACCTTGAGTGTATTTCGTTTGTTTTGAGTTTTGTTGCGCGGCGGCGCAGCCCCTTGAGTAGAGAGAAGGCCTCGGGTCTTCCGGGCAGAGGCCGCCAAGCTCCTTGAGTTTTACGACCGTCGCGTGCAGAGGGGGCCGGGCACGGGCTCCCGATGCAGCTTCTTACGGAAAAAACGTCCATGACAGAAATGAGAGCACGTGCTCAGAGCTCTGCATTTCAAGGTGCGATGCATTTTGTGCGGCTGTAACGCGGTCATTTCAACTGAGGTACTCCCACGCTGAGAACACGAGCGGCTCAGCAAAATGTGATAGCTCGATGCAGATGTGAACACGACCACGTGGCATAAGATGAGAACACGTGCTTAAAATAGAACATTTTGAAATGCGATGCATTATGCGCTGTTATAGCTCGGTCGTCTGAGTTGAGGTCCGCCCACGCTGGGTTAGAGTATACAGAACTGACGCAGGCAATTGTGGTGCTGATCATTACAGATGTGCCGACCACTACGCTGAGGAAAATGAGACAATATCGAAACAAAATAAAATGAGGGTACGGGGCTGGGTAGAGCTTCATCAAGAATAGGGCAAACTTTGAGAACTGATAAGTAAAGCATTCTAGCGTTGAAAGTACAGACACAATGATTCTCTATTTTAGACGGGTTTCGCTGCGGCATTTCTAAAGGCCCGCACGGCAAAAAAAAAGTTATTCTTATTTTATGAGCCAATCTTCTACTAGAAAACCGATGATCATGAGCGGTCTCGGTCTCAGAAAAACTTCTCTTAAAAAATCCAATGAAAATTGCAAATCAGAGAGCGCAGCGCTCACCCTGCTGACTTGCACAGCCCCTCAGCGGCTCCTGTGCACCACACGGCCGCTGGATCCTGCTGTTCATGTAACGCACGGCTCGCTGGCGCATTAGATGGCGTCTAAACAAGCCTCCTCATCTATATTTACTTATCCCCATAGAGCGTATTCGCATCGCCTCCTGCTACTTTCACCGCCGCAGCGCGGTAGCGCTCCCACCACAGGTGTGTACATTCGTGTGAGATAACGGCACTGTACCGCTGCAGCATGTAACGCCTGCCGTAACGGCGCTGCACCGCTGCAGCATGTAACGCCTGCCGTAACGGCGCTGTACCGCTGCAGCATGTAACGCCTGCCGTAAGGGCGCTGTACCGCTGCAGCATGTAACGCCTGCCTGTACCGAATCTCACTATCTAAACGTGCGTTGACCCAACACAGAAATAAAAGTGCATAAAGCTGCACTCCCGAACTCGCGGCTCGACGCAGGCTCAGCATCAAAACCCTTCCATTGCTGGTCATCACGCAGGTTTTCAAGATTGGTGTACCGAAATTTACCGTTAGAGTAGAAAATTAGACTCTGAGTTCATATTCCGGACAGAAGCAGCACCGCGATTGCAGTGGAAACGTCGCATACACCAGCGACTAAATTGGAGCGTTTAATCTGAGCACTTCGGACACCAGTGCATGAGAGACGAGTGTGCATTGTTCACCTCGGCCCCTCCCCCCCTTCATGGGAAGGTGACTCTTGCTGCCTCGCACTTATTCAATAGGAAAATAAATGACGACGCGAATGGACATGCGTGAGAAAGCGCAAGCAGTGCAAAATGAGAACTGAAATAACAGGCTTTATGAATCTTAGACTCCATGCGAAATAAATTGAAATGGAGTTCAGGGCACGTAAATTGGCTGGCGGGATTATAAATAATTGCACTGAATATGAAAGAAATGAATAATTGAGTAATTGATGGAACGAAATCTCCAGCATCTTTGAGAGGCAGTCAGAGTAAATATATCTAAGAGTAACCAATTCAATAATTTGACAAATATTCCCCTGTTGCGCATGAATATCTCTCATTCCAAACGTTTCACTAAGAAGGTTAATGCGTTTGAATCGCCATAAAATATCATCAAAATAATTTTCAAAGCACCAATTCACTCTTCAAATCGAATTGTTTCAGAGTTTTTGAGATCTGATGAATGACCCTTCTATCGTTATCACGATCAACGGTCTCACTTGTTTTCATGCCTCCAAAATATCGACTGGCGAAGATCCTAATCCCTGTTGTCCAAGACGGGGCTCTCAGCTCTGTCCTCCAGGGTCCCATGTATTTTCCATCTCTAAGAAGGTGATTTGATGGTCGTAAACTTCGTTAACTCAAAAGAGTTACTATTCAATCGGCTAACTGTATTACGATGTATCAATCAGCTTCACAGTGTGAACAAGTAGACAGATACCGTCAAAGTCATGCATTATAATGGAAATCATCTTTGGTAGTAGCGTATACCTTCACATGTTCATCGATTTCATGGGTGATTTTTTCAAAAGTTTTGAAGAACAGAAACCTCAAATCCAGTCATATACTGTTGACGAATATGCATTCTCGTTATCTGCAAGTTCGGAGAACGGGTTCTGCTCGCTAGAACATATCAAAATAGTTCTTGAAGACAATCTGGCAGCTCCTACCAAAGCAATGTACCATTAGATCCAAGAAATACGCGCACATTTCCGAGAGAATTCCTGTGTAGTTGGCAGAGCAATAATTCCGAGGCAACAGTGGAAGACAGTCACCAAATCTACAACACTGTCTTGAATTCCACGTTTTTTAAGGCACCTTTACCCATAAGATGTTTTCTCAAAAAAATATATTTTCGAGTAGCAAGAATCTCTTTATTACCCGCAATCTCGACGACGGCCTTTTTACTTTCCGTTTCGTTCACGTTTGCTTAGCGAGGCGCATGAACCTAGCATAAAGGAGAGCAGCGCTGCAGGAACTGGGGCGAAGTGTCTGCATGTCGAGCCCCCACGCCCTCTCGAAGCCGAGTCGCCTCTGGCACGGCTGCGACGCTCTGGAACTGTGACCGCTGCAGTGCCGGCTTAGACGTGGGGCCTTTGGGATGCATGGAGGGAGCGTTGGCTGGCGCGGCGGAGCAAAACTGCGCTCCAGGTCGTGATGTGTGAAAGGGAAATGGCAGGGAGGTGACCCCTGATAACCACGCCAAAAACACTCATGCAGCGGAATTCTGCGAGTTCCACCTTTGCCGTCGTTTCGTCACACGCGCTCCACTCATTTTTGACGTTCACAAAACCTGTCTTTCGATAATTTGACCCGAAATTTTCCCCACGCTCGTCATTTGCTTGTACTTGCTCCAGTGAAGCTTCCCACTTCGCTATGCTGGCGTACTAGTAAACGGCTAGACTAGGCGGTCGTAAAACAAGAACACTGTAGGAACCAGCCGCTGGGCTCCTGTACTGATTTTGGTTGCGCTTTCAACTCTTTTGCCTTCTTCATCGTCGTTTTTCTTTGACTTCGAAGCGGAGGCCTTCTTTTGTCAAAAGATCTCTTTAGAATTTCGATGAAAAATTGCGCAAGGAAGGGATGACTTTTGGTGGAGTTTCACAAAGAACGTTTCGGTGGCTCTGTGTCTCCCTCTCTTTCTCTCCCTTTCTGCTTCATTTTTAATTTTTGATTTTCACTCACAAGTTAAATTTACTGGGCGGATTAGAATTTGTTCATTGAAAAAAGCGGAAAAATGCAATGTAATATTACCTTTAAGATTTTTCGTAAATGAAGTTAACCGTGAAGCAGTTTGGATCTCTAAACATGCTATTCAATACGAGAGAAATACGTGTGAGAAGTTGTACAAAATACTCGATTCTGTATTGTTAATTAACTCACTTAATGACTTATTATAATTCGTTCGGAAAATCTCCGTGACTAATAAGTAATTTCGTAAGGAATGCTCCGCCTTCAGGCCTTGCTCTGGAGAGTGTCCAATGTATTGTCAGTTTTCAACTGTCCTGCGGCTCGAATTAGGTTCCTATGACAATTCATAAAAAGAAGTCAAGCAGGGCGTAGTATAATCGAAGAATCCCTATTGGCGTGAACGTAACTTCACCTTTCATAACTTTGTTACTGTCTCTGTGATCCCCATCGGAGAAAGTGATCGAAGAAAAGAATCACTCCAGCACATGCGATTCACAATTCTGTGTCCATTGCCAAACCCACCTTATCACCAAACCAGCCTAAAAGGCGTCATCCACTGGGCATATGGCTCTCACAGAAATATGTATAGGTTGGCAACAATGTGTCAGGCACAGATGGGTGTGTGCTGCGTGTGCTGTAACTAACAAACGCCAAGTGTACATCTAGGCAACACGAAACTGATGACTCAACTTCAGCGTAAACATCGCTAGCCATAATATTGTCAGACGGTGAAGGTATTAAGGGCATGTGCGAAGCATCTTGCGGCATAAAATGCTGCTGAAGATATTAAGGGCATGTGCGAAGTGTCTTGCTGCATGAAATGCTGCTATGGTCATCATTGTAGCTTTTTGTTATCTCCCTGCAGCTATGGCTCATGTCGACTCTTACATAATGATGCACAATTGTTATGCCGTTCTGTTGCAGTTTGTTTACGCGAGTCCTTTGGCTGTTCAAGTCTCGGAAAATATTATGGTGGGCATTTACAATAAATGACTGAATAGTGAGGAATTGACTGATGAGTAGTGAAATTGAAGAAACTATTCAAACATTGTGAAGGAAGAGTGAAAGCTTATATAGTTTATATTAACATAGTTTTACGTTTGCTCAACATATTTAACGCACCGAAAGTAACTATCTACCGTGCGTTGCAAGAACTTCAACGCGTCAAAGATAGTTATCCTCCCTTGCATCACTTTGCGTACGACGAGAAACGGCGTGGGACTTTCCTAAATATCTTTGCTCTATTTGCACAAGTTTCAGTAAAAAAAATTATTTAACTATATAATTAAGTAAATTTGAAATTAAAATGACTCATATATACGTTTGCTTAACGGAATCCAGCAGTTTAATTTTAGCCCTGCAATCGAAATGATTAGATTTTACCTGTGTTCGATGACAAAGTCGTCAGTCTGAGTTCTGCCCAACGATATGCTCGACAATCTAACGACCTAAGAGTCCAAATGTCAATGCACTTCCACGAGCACAGAACTGCTGTAAAATTTGTATAAAAATGACGCGTTATCGTTCACCACGCTTAAAAGCTACCTAAGATTCACTCCGCCGGAGAGATACAAACGCCTTACAATTTAGCAAAAACAGAAAAATGAGCTCACACGCCAAGGGAAATGTTGAGCCTGGGTTTGCAGAACAGGTTTGTAAATAGCCTCATATTTCTTGGCTCTGTTCAATGCAGAAAAAAGACCGGAGTGTTGAGTGGTAGGGGCAGATGAATGAAGACCCTGTATTGCCTGGCCACTTCAATGGGCAGGCTGAGCCAAGAAAAAACCATGATAGTACAGTACAGCCCGGAGGAATACGCGTGCGAATGGTAAGGGGAGGAACACTGTGATAGTGCACCGAGTGATCGTCGTAGTTTAAAGGGGCTGCGCTAACAGGGTAAAAGAATTAATAATAAGGTAGGTATGAATGGCATGGTGAGGATATGATAGTGTGTTCAGTGATTGCAGTTAAAAGGGCTACGTTGAGATGGTAAGGAAAGGAATGAAACGGGATGTATGAATGGTATGGTGAGGAATGATAGTGCACTGACTGATCTCAAGTAGAAGGGGTATGTTAGTACTGAGAATGGTAAGATACTCGTGAACAGTAAGGCACGTACTCTACGATGGTACATCGAGTGATTATGGTTAAAAGGGATACGTTGATATGGTACAGTGGGGAATAAGGCCCAGTCCAGTGGTCGAAGAAGGAATGCTTCGATGGTGCGAAGAAGTGTTTGAATATCTACACGAGCAGAGTGTAGGGGATCGTGATGATGGTAACACAAGTCCATGCGTGCTGACACTGATGGAATGCGATACTGACACGGCTAAGAAAAAGGCACTTGAACTCGTCAAGGAAATAAAACGACTTCGTTTCGGCGTCAATTGTGCAAATGCGTGCGACTTTTCGGATGAATCAAAGAGCAGATGAGGCTGCAGGAACATGGGATCGCGCCAAGTTGCATGATAAAGAGCAGATGAGGCTGCAGGAACATGGGATCGCGCCAAGTTGCACGACAAAGAGCAGATGAGGCTGCAGGAACATGGGATCGCGCCAAGTTGCACGATAAAGAGCAGATGAGGCTGCAGAAACATGGGATCGCGCCAAGTTGCACGATAAAGAGCAGATGAGGCTGCAGGAACATGGGATCGGGCCATGTTGAACGACAAAGAGCAGATGAGACTGCAGGAACATGGGATCGCCGAGCTGTTCGACAAATGGACGTGAATGCAACATAAAGCCCCACTTCGTGAGCGAGATCTTGCGTCCCCGGATTGCTTCTCCTCCTCGTTTGAGCCCTGCTATGGGAACTTGTCCAGGCCATAACTACCGTGGTTTGAGGCAGAAATATACAGGTGTTACAACATTTCAAGCGCTCAGAGATTGAGCAGTTAAGTTCGCTGATGGACTGAGCGTTTGGTTTTCTAACTGTGCTCTACTGTCTCAACTCGCTGAAGTTCTGGCAATACATTTTTGTGTTTTTAACTCACTGATGCTTTTAGTTCCATAAAAAATCTACTACCACAGGAAGACCTGGAAAAAATTTCTCAAAGAAAATCCTGATGAATGAAAATAATCCACACGAAATTCCCTCATTCACAAATTATTTTACTGATGAAAATTACAACTCGCTTCTTCGACCAAGAAATCACGTACATATACTGGTCATTCCCACACAAACCTACAGCGAGAAACAGCACTGCACTATTTCCTGCTTCCTTTGTCGGCGAGTCGACCAATTGGACGGCGGCAGCGCGGCACACAGCGCGCTGCGCTACGAAGGGA
Organism: Orchestia grillus; assembly: GCA_014899125.1. Taxonomy (NCBI): domain Eukaryota; kingdom Metazoa; phylum Arthropoda; class Malacostraca; order Amphipoda; family Talitridae; genus Orchestia; species Orchestia grillus. The sequence continues at coordinate 1,408 of VOMN01073224.1, read as the reverse complement.
AAGTGTTCCTATGCGGAGGCCAAAGAAAGAAACAAAGAGAGAAAGAAAGAGAGAGTAAGTGCGACTTACGTAGCTCGAGTTGTGCTAGGTTCGTGAAGACGAAAGTGACCCACTGGCACAGAAGCGCTCGAAGAAAGTGAGATGAGCGACCACCTTGAACTCAGTTTTCGCTTCCCATCGCTCGGTTACGAAGTCTTCACACGAAATTTTAGCTACGCGACGGATTTATCTCCCCATTTTGGGGACTGCTCTCTCCCGCGTAGGGGCGCGAACTTTGAGTACTGCAGTTGTAGTGGTGAAATTCAATGACGGCAGTTCTTTGCTGCTAAAGATAGTGATGCACTGCAATATTGATAACCTCGCCCTGCCTTTGTACATCAATTAGTGCGCTGTTGTGATTGAAAAGAACCTTTGAGTATGTATCTCATTATTGTGAAGTGTAGATTCTTGATGGAATTCATGCAGGTTTTGTGGAGTCCTTCTTAGCGTGCCTGTACGACTCGTCCTACGCTTCGGACTTAGTAGCTGATTACAAAAACTTTCATTCTCTTTTTGGTAGAGCCAATGTCATTCTTTTCATTTTTCCATTTACGAGCTATTTCAGTGGAATGAAGCTGACAACAGATACATTTCCTAGTTCAGGATATTTTATGGGTCTCCTCCAACGAACGCTCTTGGTTCGAACAGCAGCAATGCACTCACGTCATTTCTTCTTAACAATAAAGAAATCAAGGAATAATCTTCTCACCTCTTCCCTAATCTACGACGTCAACAATATCACTGACTTTAATCAGTGTTGCCCGTGGGCGTGGCACTGGTCACACTCCTCAGTGACGCAGCGTGCAGACAGCGCAGGAGATCGAACGTACTACAGGCAGGGCTGGGGATTGAACGCACGACACCCTGAGGTGGGGCTGTGGTGCTCGGGTGAGATGGACACCAAAATTCTGAGAGGCTTTCGCTTCAAAGACGACGAATAGGTGGAAGGTGCGCAAATACAAGAAGAAAAATATCATCTCACTAAACTACTTAAATGTGAAAGTGATCGCATGAAAGCTTCAGTGCACGGTCATTGAACGGAACGTGAAGATCTCTTAAATGTTTAGATATGTGCCAGCACGGAGTAACACCGGCTGCTCTAAGGCAACACCAGCAGCACACAGTAACACAGGCTGCACGCAGTAACACCGGCTGCTCTAAGGCAACACCAGCTGCACACAGTAACACAGGCTGCACGCAGTAACACCGTCTGCACGCAGGCAGGAAGGCACTCAGGGAGCATTGACCCACATCACGGCTGACATTTGCCAGCGGAGGCGGACTGCTGACGGCCACTGATGGCCTGAGCTGCCACGCGGAAGTGGTGCTGTGGGTGTTGTGGGTGTTGTGGGTGTTGTGGGTGCTGTGG
>VOMN01073222.1:0-17380 GCA_014899125.1 Orchestia grillus | reverse complement strand
GAGAAGTATGAGGCAATATCTCAGAAAGCTTTATTTTAAATTGAATTTTATTCAATAAGTAAACTTTGTATGATAATAAAACCTTTCGTAGGTTATGTTGAAAAATTTTCAATTTTATTTAGAATGATTAAAACGCTAAAATGAATCTAAAATGATTGAAAGGTACGTCAACGAGAATTATGCGAAGGTGAAATGAACGCCCGTGAAACTAAGAAACCTTTGCCTCACAATCCTAATGTTAAATAATGTTAACTTCGAGACCATTTTAGTAGTTCTTCTTACTCAGCTTGCTTCTCCGATTTCTCAACAAAGTGGCAGCCCAAAACGTACAAAAATTCTAAGATGTCTCAATTTACTGACATTTTCATCCTCCTACCCCAGTTGAACAATGACGTCTAAAATTCACGAAACAAATCAGGGCACCGTATTTTTCGAGTATATGAATGTCCACGGCCTTGCTTCCCACGGTTACGAGCTTCCGCGTGCGTTTTCGTGCTCAGTAATGAAGCAGAATATTGTCAAAAGTTTTTTATTAACGGAAATTAGACTTTCACGTGTTTCATTACTTTGATTGAACGCAAATAAAAAAACTTTTAATGGAACGTCTTAACTAAGTATTAAGCGAAATAACGGGTGATAAACGAGTAATTAAGAATTTTTCCCAGTTATCAGGAAACAAATAAAAAAAACCTTCTCACCTTAAACGCCTGCCTGAAGCGCTTACTCATGATGTGGTAGAGGATTGGATTGATGCAGGTCGACATGTAAAAGAATACTCCCGAGATATGCGTCAGGAACTTGTACACGATAACCTGGTGGGGATATGAATAAAATAATTTGCTGTGCTCACTGTTTACAAAACCTGAATATTGCTGTCACTTTTTCCCAGCTGTAAGTCGACCAACGAGTCCTGTCCTGAAACAAGCATTAAACTAACCACTTTGTCTTTGTAACTCCCACACAACAAACTTAATGGAAAGGAGAAGAATCTTCGCTTAACTTCTCCCAGTTATACAGTCAAGTTAATCGTTTGGATATTGTCGAAGGAAGTTGAGAGGTATGCTACAGCGCATAAAGATTGGAAAACGAATCAGCAAAGGATTTCATAAAAAAGTGGTTAACTGGAGAAAAAGTTATTAATATGCAGAATCTCATTAAAATTGAAGAAAATCATGAATATAAATTCTTATCATCACGGAAAAACCTTTGCCGTTAATAGATTCTACTTAACATAGAAATCGCCAATAGGTATAATTTCAGAATAAATGATGCCCAACAAATATGCGATGCAGAATAAATTTAGGAATGAAAATACATACGTTTTAGCACATTGAACAACAATAAAAGCATGCGTTAAATAATTATTGAAACCTGAACGTGGCTGTTGGGGTCTCCGTAGAACGCTAGCAGTCGCTGGGCGTGGTGGGGGGCGAAGCACACGAAGAAGGCGACCACCACCGCCACTGCGGGCACGTTACAGAAACTTTTAAATATGTATTTAACTTGTCTCAAAATTTCCAAAATTTTCACCAAGTAGATTTTAAACCCTTCGTAGAACCAATACTTTTTGGTGCGATTAGGCTAGAGCGAGAAGTTGAATGGTTAGGAATAAGAAATGCTGAGGTAGTTCCACAAGATTTTCTGAAGGGAACTCATAATACATCCGTTACAATCACCTACAGAAATAAAAGATATTTTATTTGCTCGCTCCCTAGCAGCGTGCGAGTACAGCTGCTGATTGTGTCAGTATGATGGGCTTGACTACTGGCGTGGAATGCTGCTGGAGGTTCAGCCATCATGAGCCGCTCTACAGATCTCAGCCATGACCGCCAACTTTTCATGCTTTTGACCACTTTGAAGCTAAGGGACCCCAAAAAGACGGCGAGTTATACTGGCCGAATCCACAAATTCTGAAAATTTCACACCCGAACAATTCATAACGGAAGAAAGGCATTAACTTGCTTTCAGTCCTGAAAATCGAGCGAAAGTGAATAGCGGATTTGTAAATCATATACAGAGATATATGAATTCTGAAAGTGATATTTAAGTTCACAACATAACATGGGAGAAAAATTATCTTAAAAGTCCTCTCAATGTCTGTTTTACTTCACTATGTGTATAAACTACAAAGCTCAAAACATTATTTTAAAAGTTGTACCATGAAGCCAACTTCATTTCTTTAGAGCGATGATGTCGTATAATGACATCGAAATAAATGGATTAATTTCACTGCTTATTTTACTGTTTTAGTATAAACTTTACCTTAAATTCTGAAGTTGCTTCTGAGTCCAAGAAGAAACAAACTTTGGTATCTTTTCCTGTTAATCTTTTACCGTATTTCGTACGAACAGCAATTTCTTCTTCTCTAGAGTCATTGCTTCAGACACCGCGTCGATTTCTCGGACCACACCTACATTGCAATATTAATAGATAAATTTGTTTCTTACTGAAGTTCCAGTCCCTTTTTCTGAAGACTCTATTTAACATTTTATGTTGAACTTACCAATCCCAAGCATGACATAAGAAAACCTTAACTTTATAAAACTAAAAACTAAGCGTTTTGTGAATGTTTTAACGTATTCGTAATTTGAAATCCTCTTTAGAAAAATACCCTTGTGGCTTTAATGAGGTTAATCCTTAAAGAGGACCTAACCTCGAGGGAGAAGACCTAATTAGCCCCGTGACACTGACCGAGCATCTTTATGACGCCCCTGCTGCGACTGCGGTCTAGGGCTGCAGAGCTGCTGTTGCTGAGGGAGCCCCTGTGGGACACGGTGGGGCGCTGCCCCCCGTAAAGTTCGAGTCCTATCTTGACGTACACAACCGTGATGAGCGTCATGGGGGTGATGAAGAACAGGAATGTCGACACTTCAAAGGTGTAGTTGATAGCGTTCACCACCTGACAGAGACACCCTTAGTTAGGTTTGTGTATTTAAGCAAATTAGCTGCGTAATTGACAGCTGAAACTAGGCAGGTAGTAAAGAATACAATAAAGTCAACGAATATCAACAGACCATAAATGTAGATTATAATTTTATCTTCATCGAAGAACATAGCGTAATTAGCTCAGTGTATTGGTACCGTGCATACCTTGTAGTCTGATTAATTAGTACGTGGACATATCCATAACTTTTGAGGAGCTCGTGACAAGTCAATTTTGTCAGCACACCTCAACTTCCATTTGCCGTGTAAAATGAACAGTTTTCTATGCACAATTAGATCTATACCTGCTCCATGCTGGCTTAGGCATGGAGTGGAAAGTATTGTAGTTTTCAAACGAGCAGCCTAAACTGATGGACGACCGAAAAGGGTGAACGACCGCTGTGGCGTGCGCTGGGAGCCGTTGAGCTTCGTGCAGAATGTGAAGATGATGCTGTCAAATGTATTATAATAACATCTGCTAAGTTTATTTGTTTTAAAATTTTGAACACGCTCACGTGGAACGTCACATTCCGGAGAGCTGTGTTTTATTTCGTAACGTTATAATTGAACGGTGCATTAGTTCAATCTATCCATCCGGAACACGCCTTATTGCTAAAAACATGTTCATAGGTAATTACTTACGAACATGTTCACATCCAAGAAAACAATGTTATATTGCGTACCACCTTCATGTCCGAGCAGTGCACTAGTACAAGCTATCTACGCAGAGTAAGCCACATAACTAAATAATTTTTCAATTCATCAACGGCTCACCCTGAGACTAATTGCTCACGCTCTGGTCGATGACTGATTCGTCCATAGGAATCTTGTTGATTAATTTCCTATGAAAGAATTCTGAGAACCAACGGGCCACTGACTAACATGTACGATTAATTACTCTGACTAATTACTGCGCGGTTCTCTGAAACTAAATGAAAGTCAATGCTTCAAAGCACACGTCTCTGTGTAGGTCACAGAAGTCAATCGGAATACTGTACTGATTTTCCTACAATGAATTTAGATTAAGATAAAGCGTAACGAAATGTACGGGTGCGGTGTATTTAATACAGAGGTGATCATTTGATAAAGCTAAAATCAACGCTACACCCGTGTGACTACGAGTACTATATGTTACAAATATACCGAATACACACAGAATGAAATGCGTAAATTCATTCTTCGTGTCCTTGAAGCAGCAGTTAAAATAGGATATGACTTTTGAATAGACGCTGAGAAGAGGCAGATGCAGTTAACGACTACCGTGGTGACAGCCAAGACTCTTCACATGCAGATACGAGTAATTGCTGCAAGTCCTGCCCCTGAGGAGATGTCATGCTGGCTCTAACCGTCCCCTTCTCCCCACAGTGAAGCGTTTATTACATCTCCCCGAATTTATTTATTTATTTATTCTGTCATTTGCATGTGAGGACATCCAGTGTGGACTACTCTGCTGAAGACGAGCTTCAACAGAACTTTACTTCGTTAATTAGTATGTTGTCTGCACCACGATGCACAGTTCCAGTGTCAAAAACGTTTTCGGATTTGATGCAATTGCCCTTTTGAAAATGATACCACACAACCATTTTATGTTTTGTAACACACTAGAATGTTTTCAAACACTAAAACGGTACGAAAAGCACCAACAAAGCTTTTTTAATCCAGTAACATACAATCAATAAAAAAGATAATACATGATAGTGATCTCCCGTTTTCGGTTATCTCTCATAAAAAAATGACTTCGCCTGCGATATCATTGACTTCCATCATCAGGAAAATTTTCAGTATGAACACTTTTTTCGCTTCATGTCCGAACGAAATTTCGCTACACTTGCTTCCACAGCGTGCTATATGGCCGGCATTTGGGAGAGACGGCCTCTCGGACTAAAATGCATCGACACGTGATCTCCCAATAATAAGAGGCTTTGGGAGCATTGCTCGTAATTCACCCGAGAATTGCTCGGTATTTCTGACGCAGAAAATGGCGTTAAATTTTCATACTTAGCGTAGGAAAATCTATGGTAATAGGAGGCATCGGTCGGCTTCTTATAGCACCCGAGGTGGTGACCTTACGGTGGTTGTCTATGAGAATGATAGTCCATACTTCATCTAGAAAGCTCTAAAAAAATGTTGGTTCATCACATCAAAAATAAAACCCTTACTCAGTAGACTGAATATCAAAATTCTGAATTGCTTGCCGCATTTAAATTTCAGCCTGAGTAATTTTTGTTACTAAGTATGTCCGGTAGAAAGTTTGTACGTAAAAAAATGTGATCGATTGTTTCGGGTAAGAACGAGATAGACTAACGTGGTTGAAGAACGTTATGTATTTGGAAATATAAAAAACAAAGAATTTAATCAGTTTTTAAAAATCGGTATTTCCTACACAAAATCGGGGATTAGGAGAGTTAAAAAGTCATGTTCATGCATACTCTCGCTCTGGACCGGAATTGTTGTGAAAAAATGAATAGGAGGTAATATCACTATTGAAAACATCCCTCACGTTGAAACTTGTTACATAATTCATAAAAAATTTATACACAAGAACAACTAATTGTAATTCTTTTTCACTCTGATGCTGATAGTGCCTTTTTCATATAGACGCGAACTCCCCAGTGCTTCATCACGAAACAAAGTGAGGGAAATGATGATGGAGCTCCCTACAAATAAACACTTGATTATACTAGTACTGTTTTAAAGTTGATGATACTTTAAGTGAAGGAAGCTAATTAAACTGGAAGTCAGCTTATTAACAAATTTTTTATTTAGGTTTAATTTTCGAGGAGTAATTAGAAAATTATAATATTTTTAAATAAATTTTCATAGAAACAAAAATAGCACACCTTACAAAATTCCTAATCGCCTAATTACTAAACATGTGACACTGACGTAATAGATCAAAGCAAGACAGACACCGGTGTTGCGTTGAATTGTCCTGCACTCTTTTGACGTGTAAAATTTGAATATATAAAATTCATCAGAATGAGGAAAAGGAGTGAGCCGACATAAAGAAAGGTCAAACAAAAGCTTTGAGTGGCCAAGGATATTCCCATTTGCTAATTTTCAGGGAAATTAATAGGTCTAGAAAAGTTAGATGAAAATATTTACAAAATTCAGGAAAGGATGGGCTCAAGAAATCTACCACACGTCCACCAAAACTAAGTCCGACCAGCCGCGCGAAGCTTCTTTAGCGCGAAGTTTCTTCAACTGGGAAAACTACAGAAGCCTTCAAATGTTCTTAGATTTGAACTCAACACCTGAGAGAGTGCAACAAGTTTTGAACTCGTCAGAAGCTTAGCATCATAGAGGAGAAAAACAGAACCAGCTCTGACGAAGTTACACAAGAAAATACGGGATCAGTGGGGGCGAGATAAAGGACAGTGGAATATTGAAGATTGGTAATTTTTTTTCAGATAAAAAAAGTTTAACAGGGATGAACCTTACGGTTTTCAGTTCTTAGGCTTAAGAAAGCAGGAGCAATTCTTCAGCTGGTGAATTTTTGGAGAAGGATCACTAATGATCTGGGGAACATTTTCCATCGAAGGTCAGGCGAGTTTGGTGAAAATGGAAGAACGGCAAAACGCAATTATCTATACAGAGGTCTAAAGAAGAAGTCTGCTTCCATTTTTGGTCAATCATCCCTAGAACAAAGCTGTTTTCCAGCAGATAATGCTGCAATTCACACTGCAAAACCGATAACCAAATGGTTCAAACACCAAAATATTGCTACTTTTACCACGCGTCACTTTTCGTGCTAAAGATTGAACTTAGAATCCGATCTGCGGTTTTTAACGCGATCTCCACACGTAATACTTAGATTGTAGTCGTGCAAATCCCAATTAGAAGTTCAATCGAGACTTTCATGTTTTAATTTTAAGGCTATAATTTTACTAACTGAAAAACCAAAAGGTATATACTTTGTATGTGACTAACTTTGGAACAAACTATCTTTCTTTTTTTTTCTTTGAGTGATCCCGAAGTTCCCTGATCTGAATCCATCGAGAATCTCTGGGGTCTGTTAACAAGGTAAGTTTAAGCCAATGGGAGACTCTCCGATAACAAAGACACGTTCTGGTGCGCCTTAATGAATGCTGCGAAGCGATGCCTATTGAAATGCTCACAAATCTAATTAATTCTACGAATAACCGTAGTGTAGATGTACTACAACCTATTAGAAACCCATGTGAATACGAAGTAGTTTTGTAAATTGCAATTTTTTGTAGGGTGCGCTATCTTTATTTCCACCTAAATTTGCTGCACAATCCTAGTTACTTCTCGCAAATGAACCTAAAAAAATTTTTGTGCATTTGCTGACTTCTAGTTCAATTAGCTTCCTTCAGTCAAAATCTCATCAATTTTGAATCTTAATAGTTAAGTCATACGTTAATTTGTAGTGTATTCTATCAGGATTTCCACTACTTTATAACGAAACCCTCGATCAATTTAAATATTTTCGGAATTATTTGATTTCATCATCCTCAATAGTGGGAAAAAATATGAGCAGTAATTGATTTGGTATAGCGTGAATCAACACGTATCTGAACGTTTCAACCTCTTTCCGAAAAGATATAATAGTGGATGTGGAAGACATATCGAATATGCGCGGTTTTCACTTTTGTCTCGTAGCTGTCAAATTTATGGACACATCAGCGCCAATGAATGAGAATTCTATAAACTATTTTTTAGTATAAGTATTGTAGTTTTTGTACTGAAACACACACACATATATATATGCATGAATATGTTATTTATTTATATAGTTTCATAGTGCACCATGCATATATAGACACATTACACAGCAGCAGATTTAAATACCAGTACATATAAGTCAATTATACAGAACCTATTTTCATATGAATAATAGTATGAAAATAAGCTGCTTAATTACTCCAGCTGAAAATTAACGAGCAAAAATTAACTAGCTGCAAATACATACGTGTCAGTTGTAGAGCACCTATTTTTATACCAATAACGGCACGCAAACCTGACGTTTAAGTTACACATCACAGAAGACGAACCTACGCCGCAAATGATCTAAAATGAATTTAAAAATGAGCTTGATACAACGGTCTGTCGTACTAAACAGATTTGTACTTCAGTGTTTTTGCACCGTTCAGAATCTCTCGGGATCAATTGAAAGAGGGGGAGGGGGCTATCGTATTCCTAAGCTGCTTATTATAGACTCTTGAAAATATCACACCTCAGTTGCAAGCCTTTATTATTCACTAGCAAATTTGTGGCTCTTTTTTTGCTGAAAAGTTTACCAATACAAAGTGCGAGTTCGCCAGAACGCTTAATAACCGACATTTTATCATCTTAATTATTCAGTACTATAACAAGCTACCGAAGGGCTTTTTTCAACTTGCCGACACATTTCATATTTCATATCAGGTTCATCAGGTTCTCAATTTTCAGCAGAAGAAAGTTTGTGAGTCTCAGTAGTGTTGATTTCTTCTAAATGAGTCTTAGTCACCGTTTATCAAACAGTACCTTGTACCATACATTATATTACTTATTAGGCCATAAAAAACATTTTCCGACATTTCATCAACACGTTTATACTAAGTCCAGCTCCTAACAAACAGAAAAGCCTAAAAAATTAAGCATTTTTTCCTCAATAATATATATCCGTGAACAAGAAATGAAGAATCGATGTGTTTCTTGGAGAATAAAACTCGACGCCAGAGGACATTCCATTTTGCATTGCATCGTTGTCTTACCTCGATCATGCGTACAAGCGCACACAACTCAGCTTTTGAGTCTCGTCTTACACTAGACGCCTGCAACTCTAGACAGCCCACACAGAGGTAAGGAGCGTGCGTGTACGATCAACCACCTTTGCTCACATTACTCATGACTCTCACCTTACCCTCAACCAGTTTTCATTTGATTTTCTCCTTACACTCAACTTGTGTTCATCTAATTTTCTCCTTACACTGAACTGCTACTCATTTTTTCTCACTCATTTTGTACTTTATTAATGTAAAGGAAAATTAAAAATTGTAATAATAGTTTTTACTATGAACTGGGCATGTGCAACCTGAACGTTCAATGTTGAATGTTGCATATCAGCATTTCAGTTTGTATGTTCAAATTCCAAGCATTGCATGACTGATTTTACGGTTTTACCCTTACATTTGGAACAGAAACTTTTAACATGAAAAATGCAGTGTGTTATGATCGCGCGCTGCTTGGTGGATGTGTATTGGAGTTTCATAGGCGAATTACTTAGTTATTTAAGAAAATGGTAGTCCTATGAATCGTTTCCTATTTGCCATTTTGCAAGGAGGAGGCACAATCGCTCATTTTTAAGGCAAGGTATGAGAGGGCAATTCTAATATCAATATACGATATTAATAATCCCATAATGGAAATTTAGAGAATATAACTGGTGAATTTATCATCAAATCGTAAATGAGGAACTATAATTAAATGAGGCTTTTCAACGCATTACTGCTTTTACGTACACAAGGATCTAAGTCGACGGGAAGCTTCTATGGTAACCTTTTAGAACAAAGACAATCGCCTAATAATACACCATATTAGACGTGTCAATTAGCACCGCATTGTAGTAACAATTTAATTTCTAAGTAACCCAACCGAGAGGCCCGAATTGTAAAATATATTTAATCGCAGGATTATAGGATTTTCATCGCACGTGATGAACCCAAGAATGACGGACTATTTCTAGCATAAAAATACTATCGGCTTACAAGGTTGTCGAGGGATCAAACATAATTGCTACGGTAATTCCCTAGCTTCTCTCGAATGCCCTGAATAGGAAGATACAAAAGCCACGTCTAAACCAAAGTACTCAGCTCATGCAGATGTGGAGACCATGATTGATTCACAACACTCAATTATACAAACTTTTAGTTCTCGCTGGCTTCCGAATAGCTGTCAGCAATGCAAATACGCGTCTTTGATCTCAGGAGGGTCGCGGTACTGGCGCGATGGCGATGAATGATGCTACTCAGATCTCGGTAGGCTCAGTGCTGGTGGACGGCTTTGACGGCTTCAGAGACGCAGGTGAGCGTCGTATTGGACGTAGCTAACGATGTTCTATTGGTATCCTCGAAGAAGTTTAACGTTGACAAGGTAGTCTTCTCGTTACGCGCGCTCTGTCCGACGGAGATACGGAATTCTCGAGTATTTTGAGTGTAGATAAAGCGGTCATCTTATATTATACGTCTTCGTTGACGCAGGAAAAACTCTGAGGCCCGCCGAAGATAGAAGTCTTCCCTTCTGCATCTTTTTGATAGGTGCCGATTTCAGCTGTAAAGATAGTGAGAAGGTGATGAGGGCGAGTCCTCCTAATTTTCAGTCTCGCACGTAAGGCTCTTGTATGCCCTCGACTCGGCAGCGCTAGTCCTTTTGTACCGTGTACCATAGGTGCGTTACGAACACGCCCAAACTGAGCACGAGGAACGCTTGGGTGAGTGCTTACTGTAGCCCTATTTGTTAATTTTTCATTTCAAATGTGAAACAGAGGTTTTAGCAATAATAATGGTATAAAATAGTCCCAAGTAATGTACATAATAAATTAACATATATTTAACCCTAAATTAGGTGCACACACGGACTTTGAGGGTGAACGGATTGGTGGAGAAGGGACGGATTGGTCGTTCCGAGGTAAACTTGTATGCCACGTCGACTTAGGTTGAGGAATGCATGATGAGTGGGTTCTTGAATGCAGAGTTGGCAATGTCTTTGTTGTAGTTTATCCTCAGGAATTTTCTAGATTAAGTCCGAAGGAATAACTTACCTTGTTTGCTATATTTTCATCTTTTCCTGACTTGCTCTGCGGTCGTAATAGAGCTTACATCACGTGAATTTTCTCTCCTGGCATCTGAACGAATATTGCTCCAAGTTTTTCTTTATAGCTTTCTCCTTGCTTATCTATTGTTAACTCACACTCAGCTCACATGGACATTGCATCATTCGTTGATCGTTTATAGCTTTCTTTTCGGATATGTATTGTAAACTTACTATTACTTAACACTGACCTTACACTCGCCGTCTTCAATGCCGTATTGTATGGCCTGGGGCACAGCCCCCAGACAGCCCACCACCCACAGTAGGGCGATGATCTTCATGACTCTGCTGAGCCTGGCAAGGGTGTGGCTCCTGATGGGGTGGCAGATGCCGATGTAGCGTTCCACCGTGAACGACGCGATCGTCAACACCGACGTGTTTGTTGAGGTCTCCGCCGCCAGCGCTCGAGCCGCGCAGAAAACTCCCCCGAGGACGTAGGGGCAGGGGGACCAGAGTATCTGTGACGGCCGTAACGAGCCAGTAGTGACTTAGCAGGTACGGAATGGCTTGTAATTATCGATTGGCTGGAGAATATCCGCTGTTCAAATCAAGATGTCGCAACACTATTTTTTTAATTAATTTAGCATTTGTAATATGGGGTTAGTGTATCCAGGATCATTGATAAAATTAAACTTTTGTGGTTCAAAATCTACTGCAAGAATTGCGAATCTGATCTTCATGATTAATGGACGACTTTTAAAACTCATGTGTATAGATAGAGACATCAAAAAAGAGTAATTTAACCGAGTTTCACAAAAAAATAGACAGGATTCAGTGCTCGGGTATCTGTTTTTTTATGAAACCTGTAGCAGAAATACCTGAGATATCAACGGAAAAAAAATAGTTTGCCTTTAATGGGTTTTTGCTTGAATATCGGCTCAGCAAAAAATCTGAGTTACAAACGCATTTAATTTAGAAACATTTCATGTTTGTAACAATGTACGTATTATATTTCTAAATTCAAACACCAATTTAATGTACAGCGTGGAGAAATATTTATTTTATCCATCCTGCTCGTTAAAAAAATGTTCACGCTCTTTAAAACATCAGACTATAATTCATGACGCCTACTAAACTGCATGGAAATAATGCTTCTTTCGAGCAATAAAATGTCCACTAAACTGCAATGGAGAGTTCCAGAGCACGACTACCTCGTGTTTTTGACTCACTGACATCACGGTGTGCAGCAACAGATCAGTTGGCGTCCGGGTTTGACAGCGCTAGTATGTTACAGAGATTACTGTTATGCTTAACTTACGCTTTGATCATATGCTATACGAGCAATAACTGATAGCTCTCTGTCGTAACCGAGGGGCGCTCTAATTGACTTCGTGCCATTCCACGATAGTCTGTCACCCGCACTTATGCTGCGTTTTTTGGAATGAAAAATGAGATTTAATAATTTTCTCAGTTGCTTCGAAGGATCCAATGTATTTTGTGTGAATCTTCCTACGATGAAGATGCTGTTGTTAGTCGAGTAGTGTCTTTGAAAGCAGCTGTCTCTCATATGTCTCTCCAAACTTGAGTCTCATTAGTCAAGTCGTTATGGAAGTTGCAGGCCATTTTTATTGGGTCTCCAGCTGAGTTTCCGAACTTGATCTATAAAAACAAAGGAAAATTTTCCCTCGGGAAACTTAATTGTGGGGTCCATCTTGCGCAGAATTTACTTGCGCACCATCTATTGTTTGCACTTGCTTGTCCAGCAATGCAATACTTGTTCAAATTTTGCATTTTAATACGAGGCAGTGCCGACAAAACATTCCCTGAATTAACAGGAGAAATTAACATGTATCTAATACGGTTCAGCACCAGGTATGGAAAAACAGGTATCTGTGACGGACACTGAACGCTATTAGGTAATGAATAAGCAATTTCAGGTATCGCAATAAATTTATTAAAACCCAAAAATGCGTCGTTTGCACGTTACAGGCAGTCTCACTATGAGAAACACATCCCAGTTGAACTTTTTCGGTAACCCATTGATAGATTTAAAAATAATTTATTAAATACCAGGGTTATAGATGTTACGGCGATAAAGTTTGACCAGAATTCCCAATCCACAAACCAACCTGCATTTCATGCGGCATGCCCATGAGCAGGAGCAGTAGGTCGCTCACGGCCATGTTGAAGAGGTAGTAGTTGGTGGCCGTGTACATGACGCGGTTGCTTGCGATCACCACGCACGTCAGGACGTTGCCGAGCACTCCGCAGATAGTGATGAGGGAGTACACGCATGTCATCGTTATCTGGAAGTGTAGAGAGCACTCAGCAAGTGGGCTACGCTGAACAATGATCAGAACATTTTAGCTTTTGAAAATGTTCACGTTTGTTTTAAACAACTAATTTCCTGAAATAATAAATGGTATTCATTCAGCATTTAATAATATAGGTTAGGAAGTACAATGTAAGATATGTACATCAGCTGCATTGGAAATAACTAGAAACGTAAGCATCATGGGTTGCAATGAAAATGACTTAAATCGGTTTGGAATTAGAAGCTCTATTGTGAAGCAGGATAGACATCAACAGGCTTCGGGCAGGTGTTATATGCGTATTTTATCAGGGATGCTTGAACATTTCACCTCTAAGGTTTTCGTCACACAAAAAGCGAGGCAGCTTAAAAGTGCAGAATATCTCACAATATTTTTGCCAGATAAATCAGTAAACTCCAGGTCCAGTACCGGAATAACAGCACAGCATGTGCTGGTTTATCGATGTCGGAACTAGAGGGAATTCAACGCTATTGAAGGAACTTGAGGAGTCCGTTCCTAGACCCTGCGTTTAGTACCTTTGATACTTGTGAATTACTTAGGGTACCACGGGCCAGGTTCCATGTGATGCGGTACCGGGAAAGGAATATCGTGTTTACTCTTGTTTTCCCGAGGGAAGCACTCCGTGTGGTATCTAATCTCAGTCCTTCTAAATTGAAAGCTTTTATAAAAAGTGGACGCCAAATGGAGCTCTGACAAGCACATTAAGCCCGACTTTTCTCAAAGGGATGTCATGATTACTTTTTTCGCCAGCGCTCGCGGACGATGTTTGTTTTTGCTCTTATACTTTGATGACCTTATAAGAAGGCTATTATGAGTAACATGTTCTCATAAGCAGCTTACCATCATCATCAGCCAGAAATATTTGAATTTGCAATGAATTTTCGAGGCTGGCAGTTGACTCGTTGACCCATTTAGAGCACGAACGTCCTCACATTTTGGAAAAATTCAAGCCTCTTTTGCACAAATTTATTAATGAATTTTGATTCTCTTCCCTGGACCAATTTTGTTGTGCTATCATTTGTGCAATGCCAGGTAAGAAGATTTGTGCTAAGGGTGCTCTTTATTGAAAAAACAAGAAATCAATTTTCACTCGCACGACAGCACTGCATGAAACATGTGTCCCATAATTTACCCTGATGAGTTGCTAATGAACATGCTAAATCAGGGTGTGAGATGAAAGTGCCGTGGAGTCAACATCAAAGTGTAACTGGACAATAGGAGCGATCTTTTCAACGACACCGGTCATCCAGGTATGAATCGATGCGAAGCATAACTTTTTCATCAGCGCTACAAGTTATTACTCGACAACCTTGATACAACTTCACATTTTTAATTTAAATACTTTCTATGCTGTATTATAAATTTTATTAACGCAGGCCCTGAAGGGACGGATGCGAGTTCCACCGAACTACGCGCATAGACCTCACGCTTCCAGCTTCATCCAATAGTCTCTGTCGCACGATCCTTTAAAACTCTGGCAGAAAATTCTCATTTCGAACTTTTCTCTGCGTTTTCTGAGCTCTCTTCAGCTGTACCCTCCCAATTAACATTGATTGGGGCTTAGTGAGTAGCGTTTTTAACTGCGCTATTGGGCAGAAGATAAGGAATAGGTGTCCGAGTGAAGGCAGCAGTATTTTTATGGCATCGTTTGTTCTGGAATGATTTTGCGAACAAGGGAATGTTTTGTGTCCCATTTCGTTATGAAACCAAGACATTTTGTACCAGCTAGAATGACACTGGCTTTTACCGCTTGGCTTTCTAAACAGCTACTATTTTAATTCTTAACTTTGAGATACACTTCTAGGTCATACATGTTTAGGTGCTTAAAAAGTCGAGTTCAATGATAAAACTGCGTTGTAAATGCGTTCATCTCTGAATGTCTGAGCGAGGTTCATGTGTTAGATTCGGACGTTTAATCATGTAGTTTAATTCATTCCCTAAACTTCACGTTAGCGAAGCGTAGGAGGATTCCTTGTGCTCCTCAATATGTATGACATATGAGAAACATCAAAATAGCAGTACAAATGACAATGGTGAAGTTCACAAACTTTACTTTTAGGAAGCCAGTGAAACAACCATAAAGTCTTAATTTTGCTGCAGGTATTCGAAAGCTGCGACGCAGAAATGGATAACAGTTTCTTCACGTAAGATACATGCAGCGGCCGCGTTAGTTAGATGTCGGTAGTCTTCTTGAGTGTTCACCCCTCAGGGGGCATAGGATAGGCCATAGGGTTAGGTTAGATAGATTTGTCTATCCTGTGCTGCGTGGCCTATAGAGCCCCCAGGGGAGAACTGTTAGGCTATTTTAGCTTTGGATTATCCTTCGGGACGTCTATCTTTCGTAAGCACTTGCTTCCTTCCGTTTTCATTCCTTCTTCGCCATTTCTTATTTGTCTTTTCTTCCTCTTCCTTCTTAGCTAACTGTTTCTATACGCAGGGGATTTCGTGTGGGAATACACCTTGTGCATAGATTCCTCGTTCTCCTTCGTCCATACTAAATGGTCCCTACTCTTTCGGTACAAGATAGTTTGAGTTACTAAAACGCTGCTATCACTACTACTACTACTACTACTCCTGAGTGCTCAGACGGAAACCTGAGGGCTTCGAAGGAGATTCGAAGCAGCATGGGAAATTTAAAGTATCACTGTTTTTCCAAGATTGATGTAGAAAACATAATTAAACTTTCGATTTGATTCTCCCTCCTCCTCTCTTATGTACAGTACTCTTCCCATTACAATCTAACTTCGCAATCTAATTAGCGTAATTTGTCTTCATTCTTCGTTCAATTTTGTACTGTAAGCCGTTATCAACTGGATGCAGCAATAGGATAGCAAAAATTGTTGGATACACGGACGTATTGTAGGTAAGATCGCACACTGCACGTACTTACACGGCGTCTTGGCACGAAAAACACCATTTCTATCGACGGGAGACAACTTCTTCCCAGCAAATTTTAGTCTTTCAGCTGTGGATATTTTAAGATGAGCTCGAATAAATTCAACATATTTTTAGTGTATTTGAGGTCAATGTTTCCTTTGAAAGCAGAAGAGACTCGTTCCTCATCTGGGTTATTCAAAGCGAAATTAAAATCGGGTGCCTGTTGCTTAATTGCTGTGGATGCAAGTTCTGAAAGAGAAAAGAAAAACAATTACGAGAGCTTTAATGTTTTTTTTTGCTTATATGAGTTCAGGCAATGTTGAGACAATTAAACCAAATGCTCTTGACGGAGTTTCCGTACCGTTAGAGTCGTCTCTGAAGTATTTGCATGCCCAAATTGAAATGAAACCGTGCGGATAATTTATGCTCAAAACGCAAATTTCTTAGCAGTTATGGAAAGTAAAATTTATAAAAATTGTACAGCAATGAGGGTACTCGTTACTCACTGCTCGAGTAGCACAGCTAATGAACTTATCGCAGTCTCCGACAAAATAAGACTTGACAAAATGAAGAAATTAATTTTCGTTAGTTCCTTGTCATTCAGGGTAACGATAAGCTTCCAATTATTCAAAAATACGACAAGAAAGTTTAGTTAAATACATAATACTCAATAAGTTACATAATATCTTTAATAGTTGGTTGTCATTAATTTCAGGCACTCTACAAGTTTTTCGCTGCGGCGTATAATTGCTGGCAATTTTTCAAATGTCATGTAGCGCTCTGTGACGAAAGTAATAAAGACAAAGACATATTGAATCAGCAAACGATACTTTGCAAAAATTTTGTAAGCATAGTAAAAATGTTCACGAAGTTCGCAAGAAAAGCCACCATGACCATTATTCATAGCTGTTTTGAATCTTACTTTTAGAGCCTTGAAGTCAAATTTTGTCTCATCAAAATTGGGCGAGGTACTCAGGCGAACTTGAATATTTATAGATAGGGTACGGCTTTGGCTTTCTATAGGATGTGGCTTTGGCTTTGTATAGGGTGCGGTGTTGGTTTTGTATAGGGTGCGGCTTTGACTTTGTATTGGGTGCGGCTTGGGCTTTGTATAGGGTGTGGCTTTGGCTTTGTATAGGGTGTAACTTTGGCTTTGTATAAGGAGCGGCTTTGGCTTTGTATAGGGTGCGGCTTTGGCTTTGTATAGGGTGTGGCTTTGGCTTTGTATAGGGAGCGGCTTTGGCTTTGTATAGAGTGTGGCTTGAAAAAAATTCGTCCCAAGTAACTTTCATCGTACGTAGTTTTTGTTTATCAATGCTATGGAAGAGTCTTATTCCTTAAAATATCTTCCCAATACAAGTACTAATTTTTAGCTTCTGATTCTTCGGGGATATGAATCAGCCCAGGACTATAAAATACGACGCTTTTAATTTCCCTGTGAAAACAATGAAATAAAAGGTGCTTACGTATTATCGGGAGGACCTTTAAAAAAAACG
>VOMN01073218.1:0-25452 GCA_014899125.1 Orchestia grillus | reverse complement strand
CACTGGACCAACACACACACTGGACCAACACACACACTGGACCAACAAACACACTGGACCAACACACACATTGGACCAACACACACACTGGACCAACACACCCACTGGACCAACACATCCACTGGACCAAGACTCACACTGGACCTCGAGTCTATAGGAGCGGAATGCGTCAGGCGGCACCCCGTTGAAGGCCTCGCACCGGTACACTCCGGAGTGGTCCCGCCGCACGTGGGTCAGGTTCATGACTGGACTCTCCACCGACCCGTCTGTGGGGGGGACGGGGGGGTGAGAGGGGGGTTGAGGAAACCTTATTAATTCCAACACAGTTGTGCCACAGTACAGCACTGGGCTTTCAATGTCTTTCAACTACTGAGTGATGCGAGGAATACGAGGTTCAAGCTTCCTTTTTAAAGGGTAGTATTCCTGGGGTCTGCAAAAATCTATTTTCTCAGCCGGCAATCGAACTTTACTTTCCAGTTGTGAGCGAAACGCTTTACTACTTCCCTAGGAAAGTGACGGTTACTGTCTGCCGTCATCGATGATGGGCGTTACTTACGTCAGCAAATGTTCTCTTACGCAAGTCGTCACAGCGCTTGAAATTATAATTTAAGAGTGATGTGAAAGAAAAAATATCCCTATAACTTACAAGGGTTCTGACAGTTTATACAACGATGTGTGACGGATGCGGTAGCCAAAATACTTCTG
This sequence comes from Orchestia grillus, assembly GCA_014899125.1. Taxonomy (NCBI): domain Eukaryota; kingdom Metazoa; phylum Arthropoda; class Malacostraca; order Amphipoda; family Talitridae; genus Orchestia; species Orchestia grillus. The sequence goes on along the minus strand of VOMN01073218.1, from coordinate 24,747 downwards.
AACATCGACTGCCTCATGAAAAATGTATAACCTCGCTTAAATTTTCTCCTCTTCCAAGTCCCTCGTGAAAGTGTACTTGAAATGTCACATTTTATAAATGCCATCCAGAGGTAGCCCGGATCAGTTTAAATGAATCTCTTCCAGAAATTACTCGTTACCAACAGACGAGAGCAATAATTTCAATTCAAAGACGTACTGCATTACACTGATCCTGCTTTAACATTCCTAAAAATAGATTTAAAAGTTTATATAAAAAAAAACGTTGCTGGACTCCTGAATATTATGAACATAACAATTTAAGATCTGTAATAAATGGACATAGAGCTAGGCAGCGAGGGGGATCGCGCCGGGACTGGAGACGCTAATCTGTCACAATTCTTTGAGCGCCAGAAATTTCGCAGAGAAGACAACGAGATCCACGCGTTTAAGGAACGAAGTATCTTCAAACCTCACAGCAAACTTCAAAACGAGTTTGAGTAACAGTTAAGAAAGACTTGGAAGTTAAACTTTATTAGTTGCTAGAATTACGTAAGTTCCCTCACGTCATCAACACTTTGAGCCATGGGAAATATTTACATGAATGAGTTCGTTCACGTGAGACAGCTGGGAACGGATTCACTTCACTGATGAAATTTTCATTATGAATAAATGTGCTCATAACCGTACACTGAACATTGCAGGATACACAGTATTTTCACCAGTGAGCTTTCTCGTAATTTTTATTTGATTAATAGCTAGTTTTCTTCACTTACGAAACATTTGTTTCGTCACATTTTTGGTAGGTGAGCGTGAAAACCAACAAAGATAACTAGATGCATACTCTTGGTTCGTTAGCATAGCATTAGTTTCGCAGCATTAGTTAGGTTAGGAGCGAATTTACGACTACAGTGCTGGAGCTTAAATGGCGTAGGAGTTGAGCTGCTTAATTCCTGTCACTGTTGCATCGATTATGGCCCCTGTACTCGCCGGATCTCAACCCGTATATTTATCATTATCTAGTTTATTACTTTGAATTGAGCATAAGCAGTTTCTCCTTTCTTAAGAATAGGATTCACTTAGTTAGAATAATTATCTCTCTCAAATACACTTATTCTAAGCCATATTTTTGCTGTGGTTGTAAAGGTTCATATCCATATTTTGCTTCCGAATGCAGAAATTAACTGATTATAAATAACAGTGTTAAATGATATCTCACGTTACAGTGTCTGATGACGCCTCACATAACAGTGTCACACGACACGTCACACGCCAGGTAACACACCTTTCCAACGTCCGGTGGCAATGGCCCCGCCGTCCTCCCGCCGCCACACCACCCTGGGGGGCGGGTGCCCCGCCGCAGTGCACCGCAGCCTCACGTGGTCGCCCTCCCGCACCCGCACTGGGTCGTCCGCCCTGCTGTAACCTGCGTGGTGAGGTGAGAGGAGAGGGGGGGAGATGTAAGAGGGGGTGTGGTGGAGGTAAGAGAGGTGCAGTGGTGGTGAGAGAGGTGTGGTGGAGGTAAGAGAGATGTGGTGGAGGTGAGAGAGGTGCAGTGGTGGTGAGAGAGGTGTGGTGGAGGTAAGAGAGGTGTGAGAGTGAGTTTTGAGATAGCAGTGAAACATGTTGGCCGTGCATGACAGAAGTTGGTAATAAACTTACACGCATAAATATAACAATAAATAAATCTTTTCAGTGTGGGATGAGCTAAAAGGATGCGCAAATGATTCATGCAGACATTCACTTCGCACAGGGTAAATGCCTCTTCTATAACCCGATACCTGACTGTACAGCTGGTAATTCATCGTAAGATCTGCGAACGGTCTAACCATATCAAGCAAGTCTTGGTGTGGTGATGCACGCGTATTTTAAACCGAGAAACCCTAAATTTGATTCATAAAATTGTATTTTACTGATCCTAACAATAAGTTTTTTTCCGAAATCTTCTGTTTTCTGACAAGTTAAGTATTGGTGATCCCCAAAATGTTAAGTATTGGTGATCCCCATAATGTTAAGTATTGGTGATCCCCATAATGTTAAGTATTGGTGATCCCCAAAATGTTAAGTATTTGTGATCCCCAAAATCAGTGAAACTAGAAAGAATTCGGCGAGGTTATTGTCGGAGCTCATTCGACCTTGGAAAGTCTGCAGTAATTAAGTGAGAAGATAAAACAGTAATTATTTGCGAATAGATGATTGATTCTGAATAAATAGATAATTTATTCTAAATAAATAAATGATTTATTCTCAATAAATAGATGATTTATTCTTTCGCGTCTAATTTATTTTGATGATAAGGCTGTATTTCATTTGTACGACATACTAGCTGCAGCCTTATGTATTGATGCGGCAAGGCTGTACGTTGCTTTATACAAGAAGACTAGCAGCATCCTCATGGAACCGGATTTTGAAATTTATATTGACAGGGGTTGAAAAACCGAAATAATTTCAATCGCTTAACTGATTGGGATACGCATAAATCAAATCATCAATATACAGCGATGTGAAGTAGGTGTACAGCAGAATTGGTCGAACGAGTTTTCCATGGTGAAAATCCATCCAAAGTTACGCGAAATACAGGGCTTCCACCTGGTATTTTCGAGTAAAAGCTCCTGCCTCAAATAACCAGTTAATTACATCATATTTAACATTTGTAGGTCAAAATATCTGTAACGTTTCGATTCCAGGGTGACGCCCAGGTAGTTCTCTCTAAAACAGTTTTTCCAATAACTTATAGGCGAGCGCACACCTCCCTCATGCATCGGTCACATATCTTAATGCACAGAAAATTATTCCGTTGGCTGAGAAAAAAAAAATATGGCAGGCATTACCCACATTTGCCATGAATGCATGCAAAGCAGCGCTATGGTAAATAAATGAGATTTTCAAGTGCTACACAATATCACGTCAGTAAATGAAGAGATGAGCTCATTGTCTTTATTGGAAAGAAGAGCAGCATTCACTCAGCAGGAGACGTCAGAATTGCTCTAATCATAGGATAATGCGGAAGAAGTCTTTGCAGACGACGTTCAATCAGCGGGAAGATAATAAGTAGCGTCGGGAGATTGGGTCCTGAGATGGAAATGATGGCACTACATTCATTGCTGCACAAGATCGGTTTCATGAGTTAATGTATCGTAACCTGAGAAGGCCGGAAGTCATGGGAGTCATGTTTATTGTATCATAATGTATGTGAAATTACTTATAATAAGATCACGATATGGGACGTCGACCGCCACGCTGTGGAAAAACGCATTGTTGAGAACGAATGAATATTAGAGCACTTTTGGCGCTGGCATTCATTTTAGTTAGCCTTTCTTATTGGACCACGAGGATGAGTATGGCGAGCATAACTGGTCCACTCGTGACGGAGGAAGGGCAGTCACCTGGACAGTCACCTGGGCAGTCACCTGGACAGTCACCTGGACAGTTACCTGGACAGTCACCTGAGCAGTCACTTGGACAGTCACCTGGACAGTTACCTGGACAGTCACCTGGGCAGTCACCTGGACAGTCACCCTGACAGTCACCTGGAAAGCCAGTCACCTGGAAGGACAGTCACCTGCATTGTCACCTGGGCAGTCACCTGAACAGTTATATAGACAGTCAGCTAGACAGTCACGTGGAAAGCCAGTCACCTAGAAGGACAGTCACCTGGAAGGACAGTTTCATGGAAGGACAGTCACCTGGAAAGACAGTCACCTGGAAGGACAGTCACCTGGAAGGACAGTCACCTGGAAGGACAGTCACCTGGGATGGAGGGTGGGATGAGCAGCTCCCGAACAGCCGTGTTGTTCACCCGCCAGGTGCTGATCCCGGGAGCTCCCGGGCTACCGGGATCGCCATCCATCCCTCGTCTGCCCCGGGGTCCCGTCATGCCTCAAGACGATGGAATAAGATGGTTTCATTATCCATTCAGCACTCAATTCCAAAATTCCATGTCTACGGAGCCGGAATTCAGTACTTAAAATTTTGACGTTATAACCATTGCTGTGACACTCTTTCAAAGATTCATGAGAGCAAGGTGAATCTCTATCTACATTGTTGTTCAGTATCTAAACCACATGTCATATCAAATACCAGTACGTATGTATACATGTACTCCAGCGAGTGTGTGTGGTAGCTTGTTAAAAAACTCCACGGAAATTGAAACCCAGATTCAACTACACGGACTTTACATATGGGACACTTTCTACAACAGGGTAAGAGTACCATTAGGATATCGGGAGCAGATTAGTTTAATTAATCATAACTCGTAAATGATGCTTTAGAAGGAGTGCCACTAACGTTGATATAAATGTTTTGAAATAAGAGTCGCAATTACTACATATAAGACCTTTTTTCAGTAATTTAGTAATTACAATGTACGTTTCATGTTGTAAACAGAACAATAGATGACTGAGTTTGGGAACTTTAAGGGTCAACTCCCACGGACGGCATGTTAGCAACTATTTTGCAGTTTCTCTGTCGCTCGTATTGGCGATTTGTGTCGCCGAAGTCGACTGCAACCTGCAGTCGACTCGGGCGACAACATAGCGGCAGACTAGATCTCTGTTGAGAGATGGAGTTCGAAGAACAAACATTGCAGTGGCAGTCCAGCTGCAGTTGTGCGCTCGTAACTGCATCGTCGCGATTTCACAACTGCAAAGTTGTGATTTCGCCCTGTGTGAGTTGACACCGACTGCTGGTCAGCGACTTTTTTGTGGATCACACCGGCGTCAAGCGACGGCAGTCGCTGATACCGACTGCATTTTGCCGTTCGTGTGAGTTGCTTCACGCGACTCTGCAGACAATCAATGAGATATATTTACCATCCACAACGTAACTGCTATTTTGTCGCCTCGCTGTCGCTCTGCTGACGTCCGTGTGAGTTGACCCTAAATTTACAAATTATTTTACCCAGCATAAAAGGTTTGCAGTTGTAACATTTCAGATCAAGAAATCAAACATTCAATTATGCCCTTTGTAGCCTATTCCAAAAACACATGTTTGCAACATTAGTGCTCGCTTTTGCACTTCTCACACTGCAGTTGATTTTTTTTCTCCATGGGGATATTATTAAAATTGCATGCTAACCCTGACGAAACGGCCACGCTTAGCAATAATGGAATTACAATTTTTTATAGCATCAACATCCAGGATTCGGTGAACAGATTCTGTCTTTTTTTTAATGTGGTTCCTAAATTCTACACAAGGGCAGCCTTTGCTGCAACAAAACAGAGATGCTCTCCGCTTGAAACGGCTTAACAAGCTCGATTTTTAGCCCGCCATATGAGAAAAGACTATTTTGAATTAGCAGCCAATCGCACGAGGATTGTGTTGGTTCATGCCCCCCCAGCCTGCCGCGCTCAGCCTGCACCTCGGCCTACACCCCCAGCCTGCTGCGCTCAGCCTGCACCTCGGCCTACACCCCCAGCCTGCTGCGCTCAGCCTGCACCTCGGCCTACACCCCCAGCCTGCTGCGCTCAGCCTGCACCTCGGCCTACACCCCCAGCCTGCTGCGCTCAGCCTGCACCTCGGCCTACACCCCCAGCCTGCTGCGCTCAGCCTGCACCTCGGCCTACACCCCCAGCCTGCTGCGCTCAGCCTGCACCTCGGCCTACACCCCCAGCCTGCTGCGCTCAGCCTGCACCTCGGCCTACACCCCCAGCCTGCTGCGCTCAGCCTGCACCTCGGCCTACACCCCCAGCCTGCTGCGCTCAGCCTGCACCTCGGCCTACACCCCCAGCCTGCTGCGCTTAGCCTGCACCTCGGCCTACACCCCCAGCCTGCTGCGCTGAGCCTGCACTTCGGCTCTACAGCTTTCAACTGCACGGCGCATGGGGCTGAGGACTGCTTCCACCTTTTACTGCTCCTTACTGCTCCTTACTGCTCCTTACTGCTGCTGAACCGCGGAGGCGTCATGGGACCAAGCTCAAGTTGATTTATGTTCCTTTTACATTTACTGTCTTTACTTCCATCTATCATTTAACCAAGATTTATTTTGGACTTCCTTTACATTTATCGTGTTTACTTTTGTATCTCATGGAAACTTGATTGATTTTTGACGGTTTTTGCCTAACATTTAGATATGGCCTTTACCTGGAGGACCAATGGGCCCCACGTCTCCTTTGTTGCCTTTGCTGCCCTTGGCCCCTGTAGAGAAAAAAAGAATTTTTACCAAATGGATTTTTTACCCAGGAATAATATATAAACACTTACAATGATATTAACCGCTCATAAATTTTATACCTGGGAGTCAACGTAGACGTATGAAGCACGTAACCACTCACACGTAGGCGTTGGACAACGCTCAGGCTTTTACCGACCAACACTGATCAGTTCGATGGATGAAGGACAAACTAGCTTGGGTCATCAGCCTGCCTCTTAAGAATTATAAAAAATCAACCATCTCTCACCGTCTTTTCCATCCCTGCCGTCCACTCCCGGCATGCCATCCAGCCCTGGCATTCCGTCTATCCCTGGCACTCCGTCCAGACCGTTCCGTCCAGGGATGCCGTCCAGACCAGGCTCTCCTGGCAGCCCGTCCCGCCCGTCCAGTCCTGGAGGTCCTGCGGCGCCCCACGTCGTTGTAAGAGTCATTTCGGTGCAGGGTTATCCCTGCGTAACTTTATGCCGTGGCGTCTAAAATTATCTGTAGTTTTGGTCGCTGAAGCGTAAATACCGCCGCCGGATGGTTGGTTATTGACGGGCGGTGAATAAGTTAGATGTGGTTCTGCTGAACAGTCACGTCTTGCGCTTGTGTATGAGAGGTAACCATGAAGTTCTCGGGCGAATGGCCTAAAAAATTTACTTCTTCAATATAATATAATATTTTCTATCTGTAGAAGATCCAATATTACCTTTTGTATGAAGATTCAGTACTACGTTATATGCACTTTTGTAACCTACAATTAGTTTTACTGGTAAACTCCATCACTCTAGAATTTGTTAGACAAAGCCCTGCACACTTGAAAATTAGAAGGAGTTGTTTGAGAACTTTTGAGTGCCCCTCGTACTGCAGCGTGGTGCGACGCAGTCGTGCTCCTGCAGCCGTTCCCAACCTTCTTGTACGACTACAGCCCTAAGGATATTGTTTTAAAAATGTTTTAATCTATGGGCTGATAATTATATAAACGTTTTGTGTCCCGGAAATGCAATCTCTGGCCCATCAGGGAATCAGAGCGCCTCTGGTACGGTGCTCAACCGCGACGCGTTGTAAGTGTTCTGCTGCGGGAAGTATGGCTACCACGCAGGGTATTTTATGGTGCTCTTTTACGTCCATACGTGCGTATTACCATGCCACTACGACAGTGAACGCAATGGGAATTAGAGTGCTGAACGAGCCTTCTTTCCAGACCACAATGACGAACGCAACACTGAATGAAAATGAAAGGTACCAACTTCGTGTCTTTGTTTTGCCTTTTTGTTAGTTTGAACGGAATAAAATCAATCGCGTTCGTACTCAGGGTTATGGTTACCCATAAGCATGCAAAAAAATGGATCTAAGTTACGTGCGAAGACACGTGTGTTTTCTATGAGAAAGATTTTAACAACGGCATCTTCGCTGGTTGAGATTTATGTCTCATAAAAAACACCCGAGAAATTTTCGCTACAATATCAAGTATTTATTTTCTAACTGTGCAACGTCACTCACAAATATCATGTTTTTTTTGTTTTTGAGTAGAGTTTGTTATCAAAAGAGTTGTATAAGAGAATAAGAGAATGATTTTGTTCTGAGAGCGTTATTTGGCCAAATGGCCTGTGATGTTCAGTACAGACTTTTGTCTAGACTAGGCTGCTTTGATGCAGTTGTCCAAGACAGAAGCCTTCAATCTTCTAATTGATTGGAAAACTACAAAAGTAACAATTTTTGCTAACTAAAATTTTACGAACGTGCTGATTTTTTTTCTCTGTTCAACGAACAGCCATTTCGATAGCCAAAAGTTACTTATTCTTTATTGTAGAAAATGATCGCTTTCATCGTAAGCTTTCGCGCATATACGAAAGTTAAACAAACTTGCATGGGTAGCCGTGATAACTTTTATTTCAGGACTTCAATTTGAAATTGAAGTCCCTGAAATTCAGGAACTATGAGGTATTACTTTGGGTTCGATTCATAAGAGAGGAGACTGAGATCAGCTAGATAAAATAACTTGAGCAAAATTCGAATTAAGGTGAGCAGGAGTGTTATTCAAGTGCACGTAAGCGGATTTGAAATTCTTCCTAAGCAGAATGATAGCCAGCGTATAAAATAGAGTGAATAACGAAAAAATGTGAACCATTATAAATACATGAATTAATAGAGATCATTGTAGTGAAATGCCAACGAAGAAAAGAAAGTTTGAGCGTTCGAAACTTCTTTATTCACACTGCTTGCGACAACCTAATGATTTAATTCCACAGTAATTCAAAGCAATATTATTAATATAACCATAAAATTCACCAAGCGAAGGATCTATTGAATTATTTGAGCCTAACTTTTCCGTAGAGCTGGCAAATCGCTACGCAGTTCTGTGAGGCGTGTGCTCTCTTGAACCTGAAAAGCGTTTCCCACTCAAGATATTCCTGAAGTTCCCTGAAAATCCTTAATGACGAGCGCACAGCAGGGGCGCGGCCTCCGATGCCTGCGTGTGTATGCATAGGTGAGTCGAGTGGTCGGCGTGATAAATTTCGTGGCTCTAGTCGTTGCCAGCAACGCTTGCTTGCAATTTAGGCGATGGTTTAGCGGCTCTTATCGTTGCCAGCAACGCATGCTTGCAATTTAGGTGATGATTTAGCGGCTCTTCACGCTAGGCACGAAACCCTTCTTGCAATGTTAATTAAAAGACTCGTGGCAGTAATGGGGAAAAATTAGTATTTTTGTGAATGGAGGAGTTAGTGGGTATTGATTTTCGTGCATATTCCAGTTCGTGAAATTTGTAGTTTAACTTTATGACGTTTGATTGCCTTGAGCGAGTTAAGTAAAACACTGGAGAAATTTTGGAAGTTTCAGTGCTTTTCTCTTTTTTGTTCCCAAATCCCATGAGTCAATGAGTGAACTTGCTAATATTTGAGTTTTTTGGAAGTATGAAATATTAAAAAAGTATTTTTGATTTCCTAGCCAGAATAGGAAACAAAATAATAAACAAAATAGGAAAGTTTTCAAAAGCTGGGATTCAAATGATTCAAATTTAAAAATTAGTTTATTATCATTCCCTTTGAAATTAATTCATCGACTGCCTTGAATGAACGTGAAAGCCGAGCTCGTAATCAACTACGCCTTCAACTGGAGACGGAACTTCATGAGCCGCTTGGAATAATCCGTACTTTGGAAGGCGGTCGATGGCAGGCCGCTGGAATGCCACCCAACACCAACGTGGGCAGCGATATCGAAGATTGTTTGGTTCACTAGAGACATTTGTTGGTGATGAGTTTTTGAAAGGGTTTCAGCGTACATATGGGTTTAATAAATAAATTTAGAACTTATAACTAGGTTCTAGTTTAGTTAGAAAAGTTGGATGTTTGCAAAAGAGCGTAGCTTCGCACGTTTGTGTAGCCTATGCAAGGGAATACGCCAGAAGTGTTTCATTCAAGTGTGTTTGTTTCTCGAAACGTGTGACTTTTAACTGGCAAGAAGTACGAAAATAGCCATCTCATTTTCAATAAGCTGTTATTAATTGTTCACCTCAGCTTCAAGATTTTTCATGATTGGGGTACCGAGCGACTGCTAATATTTTGAGAAAGGATGTCATGAATAGAATTTTGTTAAAGAGTTCATTTACTGTCAAATTTTATAGTTAATATTTTCTATTATCATGTAAGTGTAGATGTACTGGATCAATATTTCAAAGATACTTCAGACACCGTTGCTTAACTACCAGTACAAGCTGAGATTATTTCTTCACCCGTCAGTCCTTTTTTCGACTTGCTTCCATCGCGAAATGGTTTAATCTCAACGGTCGAGCTGCGTTGCATGAAGAGGATTTCGGCTTATTAGCGCTCGATTGTCATCAGAAATGACGGCAAATCTCACAGGAAATGATGAAATTTTCTGTATCACTGATACGGGGCTGCCTTCTCTGCCACAGTCCCACTGATAAGGAAAGCGCACTCGTATAAACTGGACCCTGGAACTTTCTCCAAAACACATATTCCTTCACTGAGTAAGTTAATGGTCACACATGCAAATACACATATTCCTTCACTGAGTGAGTTAATGGTCACACACGAAACACATGTTCCTTCACTGAGTGAGTTAATGGTCACGCTCACAAAAAGACAACGAGTGTATTATTTATACTAGCTGTAGGACCCGCGAATAATTCGCGGTTAGAATTTCTATTACGAGTAGAAGTTAATGATCAAGCTGCAGCATAGATACCGCAATGATCTTTGTATTTACTGATGAAGGGTGTGACACACATAGATACACAGATAGTTACAAGCGTATTAATATACAGAAAGTATAGATACTGAATATTTGTTTTTTGGCGTTGTTCTGAAATTTCAACTTCAGTGCGGCACCAGCGGTTGTCGGTACTAAAGACGTTCTTAAAGTTTCTGTAGTAAAAGATGAAGTCGATCTACCCGTTAATAATGGATGTCGTGTTCATGGAGGCATTTAGAAAAAAGAGATACTCGTACAGTAAAGTTATCTTGTGAGAAACAGCTCTACGCCAAAACAATGGCATCATTTGTTTTTGTATTCCCATGTGCTCGAAAGAACGGTCAGTGACGGGAAATTTCTTCAAAGCAGAAACGCACAAATGATTTCAGTGTTCCTGAATGTTGAGGCTGAGAATTTCAGCGAGGTGGAGACAACTGCAGAGTTTCGAACGAACCGCTCGAAGGAAATGCGGAACGCACAGCAGTGGAAGTGCTAGATCGGTTCCAACTTACAGCCGCTCTTTATTTTCTTATCGGATTCTCAGAGCACGCTCTATATACTTAATATATTTAAATATTTTCCGCGCTATTTGCTGCTCTGAATTCATACCGCTTTATGCGGGGACGAATGTAGAGCGGTTACTTGTTGGAACCGATTTTACGCTCTATACGGAAGACGACTGAATTCTGTACGCCAGGCTGGTGAGCTTCAAAGGGCGCTGTAGAGAAACAAATTCTTCTATTTAACTCCGGTTGAGCTTAATCAAGAAATGGATTGAGGAAAATCCTCAAAACTTCAGCACCAGGTTTTCTGGTCGTCGAAGCCTCAATTCAAATAATCCGAGGATTTCCGTGTCCGAGGAAACTAATCTGTAAAACTTCAGCTCTGTTTCTGCAGACTTTGAAAAGTTCCTCGCAAAGAAGACATGTTGAACAAATGGAATGCATTTTTTCCTATGTTTTTTTTTTCGAAAGAAAGAGGCTTTCTTCCTATGGGGAATTTGAAAATACCTTGTTATCTGTTCGACACATTCCTCCATTCATTGAATATTTCACTTAATAATGATGAAAAAGAACAACTCAAAAGCTTCTCTCTGTTCTGATGCGATTGGTTAGATAAAGTCTTTCCTTCCAATATTTTAGTTCTCGTTTGTGACCTAAAATTGCTAAAAATTTCATCTCGCCTTAAAAAATATTCTCACCTGGTCTACTGTGCCCCATAAATTTGGTGGCAACAGCGGCCCCGGGGAGGCCGGGGTGTCCTCTGCTGCCGGGGGTGCCGGGCAGTCCCCTGTCGCCGGGGTCCCCCTTGCTGCCCTTGGGCCCCGCGTGCCCTCTGTGCCCGTCCGGCCCCCGGGGGCCTGGGGGGCAGCTGGCCCTGGTGCTGGCACAGAACTGCTCCACTGCTTTGTACTGCAACACGAGAACTGCTACACAACTGCTCCACTGCTTGTACTGCAACACGAGAACTGCTACACAACTGCTCCACTGCTTGTACTGCAACACGAGAACTGCTACACAACTGCTCCACTGCTTGTACTGCAACACGAGGCCGGGCTTCACAGTCATCAGGGCCGAGCTTCAGTTGACAAGATAGGGAATGAAGTCACCTTAATGAATCGTTTTTCTTTGTCCAATGAATATTTTACTAACAAAAGATTCACTCTCACTAACGGCAAATCGTTCTATTCAGGTTTGGACTTGTAATTGTTAGGTTCATCACTAAGTGTGGTCAGTGAATTTTATGACAGAAATTAAAGAGCGTATTTAAATCGACAAATGCTTGTACTTTCAGTAGAAAGCGCCTCACCGATGGGAGGTAATAGCTCGTGTGAAATTCCTTATAATTGGCCCCTTTTTCCAAGCCTTTGTCGTGTTGGAAGGTTTTGGTGCCGTAGTCCTTAGGCATGTAAATGGATCATGGAAACTTTGGAATTAAATCGGGCCACACTTCCCAGGCCCCACTGATGTACACCGGCCCCCTCCCAGCACTGCGCAGCTGTAAACCGGCACCATCCCAGCACTGCGCAGGTGTATATCACCACCGTCAAAGCATTGTGCAGCTGTATGTCAGGACCGTCCAAGGCATTAAATTTAATCCTTTTAAAAAGTTGGACTTGTTTAATGCCCCTCACCGCATGGCCACTTCCGGCTCCTGATCTAAGCCGCACTATTAATATCGTTGCCTGAGACATAAACAGAGCAGGCTGCAATATTGGGAAGTTGCCGTACTGCTGTGGCAACCTAACATAAATTTGCTAGTTCAGCTGCATTAACGCGGCTTAGACTTACGCAGGATTGCCGCTGCTGGCCAGAGTTTGGTGGCTTTGTAGTGGGGGCGAAGGGATGAAGCCAGAACTGGTGGGACTTTATTGACACTTTGTAGCAAAAGCTGGTCGCTATAAATCCGCGATGCTGAATGTGGTTGCAGCTACGGCAACGATAAAGTCAATGTTTATAGAGAGAAATGATGTGATTGATGCACTTGTTGCTGCACTGGTGTATGCTGCAAGCTTTGTGATATTATTTGGATAGTCTAAATTTTCTACATCGCTGGTAAAGTCGTTGTAACTAGCGACGAGAATAAGAGTTGATGAGTCTCTAGTGATTTCACACAGGTCACTTAGTACAATGATCATGCCAGTATGATTGACAACAATGATGTGTTTATTATTAGTGATAGCGATGACACGGTCAGTTTTACCTCTAGATATGATATCGTCATCATTACTATTACTAATGTTACTGGAAGCAATCATATTGTCATCACTTCTACTGTCAAAAATAACTTTCCATAAACTCTCGAATGTTTGTCTAGGGATGAATTTTAAGTAATTTTATTCTTCGTTCTGCTGAAATTATTTCAAGGTTGGTTCTATAACTTTGAAAATCGTGCAATTATCATGATGTATTCATCCATCATAATTTCCAAAAATTCATGCATGTTTTCACACTGTACAACAGCAAAGAACGTTAGCTCACCTCCTAATATTTATCTCGTAGCGCAAGGAAAACTTTCGCGTAACTCTCAGCAATCTCTCAAGGAACAAGGAACTGGTACCAGTGGATCTCTCCCTGGACTTATAGACCTCATGCACGGCAAATGTTGAAAACATCAACCGGGCTTATTCGTTCACTACCCAAGTTTCAACATTCATTATTGATCATTCACCTCACAAAGTGGAATCAAGGGCAAGCTGAATTGTAGATATCAATGGAAGATCTAATTTGAGCGATCATTGAATGTGAGGTTACTAGTAGTCAAAGACTAGCCTCTAGACGTATAAATGTTGTTCAGAAGAAAATATTTTTATGAGTCGGCACTGTCTGTAGGAGAAATATTTTCTATTCTTGCTTAAAAATTATTCGTTTTTCCACAGTTCCTAACAAAAGATGTAGATTTGAAGTTCAGATAAGATTTGCGATAAGCTTTTAGGAAAAAACAACTTATGCGCTGGCGCTGTGTATATTTTATATAAGATAGAATCAAACATTGGCTTAAAATAACTGAAAAGTGAAGGTTCTGCAGCCCGCTAGAGCGCTAGAAATTTAGAAGATGTATGAAAACTGAAGCGTTTTCTAAAATTTCAAAGAAAACGCATGAAAACATTGAATTGCAGTAAAACAAAACAGAAGTGAGACAGCTGCAACGGAAATGGACCGGCAAATGGAGGTTTAGAGCTGGAGGTAAATTTCACCTGAGCCCTTGAAGCTCAGCTCAAAGAAGGCTCACGCTAGAGAGCTTCTTTGGTAATATTTACGAACGTTACCTCGCCGCGATGCAGGCGCAAGCAACTGCAAGCTAGCGTTCACCCTCACCGTTTTCTGGTCGTCCTGAAATACAGAAATGAAAAAGACGATAGTTCCGTGTCCCATGTAACCAAGAATTGGACAACTAATGTTTCTACGGAACTAGGCCATGCAAATATTGATAGAATTTACATTAATTTAAAATAAAAAGGAAGAGACTCGCTGATATTGGGAGATATTTTTGAATCCGCAGTTCATGCTGTTTTTCATTCTGTAAAATGAGTGATAGACAGAAGCAAATGAATGCAGGTAGTCTCAGACATACATTCAGGTAAACATATACATATAGGCCGGAACTGTGAATAAACAGGGTGAGTCACCCAAAAAGCGTTGAGATTTTCAAATAGTTATTAGTCAGTATTAATCGCACAGACATCGGTTTAGTCTCAATTTAAACATTAATTTGTCTACTATTACCGGATGAAAGATGTGTCGGTCAACAGTAGGGGTCTGGGCACAGGTTCACAAGAAGTATTTGTGATTTTTTTCCTCATTTGCCAGCGGCAGTTAAAAGCGTTATCACTGAGTTAATATGTCGAAATAACACTGAAGATTCCAAAAAGGAAAAAATATGTATTACAAATTTTGAAATGAATTAGTTCTTAATGATATTACTTCAATTGTATTAGCCCATAGTTACCTTCTAATCCAAACAATGACTGCTGATGTTTTCGAGACATTTTTGCTATCGGACGCTTTTTTCCTTAATTGATTTTGAGCAATTTCTGGATTATTTTTCGGTACATTTACGTTTAGGATGATGGGTTTTCAATTGGTTTTTCCCATACGTAACTTTTTCACCATTAAATATTAACTTTTTGACCATTAAATATGCCGTAGGGTCAGATCGGGACTGTGTGGTGGCCATTCCATCCTCGGCCCAACTCCAAAGACGCGCTCTCCCGAAACTTTGCTTAAGTTACGATCTAAATAAAAAGTTCTGCGTCGTGGAGCTCCATCTTTCATCCCCCACACTGTGTTCAATTAGAGTTTGAACAGAGATACAAGTTTAAATTAAAAATTCCCTATGATTTAAACTGGATTATAGGGGCTTTCTTGCCCGATGGGCAAAACAATCCCAGTTTCTTTTTGTGTAACTGAACCTAAATTATTCACGCAAAAAAACAACATTTTGAATTTTAGACTTGAGTAGAGTAATGTTTAAAGTGCGATCAGCTTGAGGTGTTTACCATGAATACTTACCGAGTTGTGGGTATTTGAAAATATCGACACTTTTTTGTGTCCCCCTGTATATATATATTATATATATATATATATATATATGGCATCCGCCGTTCGCCTATTTGGTAAAAAATATTCATACATACATACAGCTGCAGCTGCGATTTTCTAAACCTTACCCATGAGAGTGCTGTTGAGAGGCTGATGAGCGTTTTTACGAGAGACAAAACAAGTAGCCCCGGCAGCAGGAGAACTGGGAAGCCTCCATTTTCTTCTCTAGATTTCTACAAACTTACCTTCACGAGTTTATTGCATTTCTCACATGAAGGCAAATGGCTTGTATGTCATTTATTGATCATGCAATGGATTTATGTAATGCATCTTTTGAGATGGGTAATTTTTTGACTTGATTCTTTTTATACGTAAGCAAGATATCCGTAATTGAAAATCAATCATTTGAATATGGATGTATAAATACTATACTAATTGGAGATAATAAATAATAATACTAAAATTACACGTATAAGGTACATTTTAAATATTGTGAATAGGAATAATTCTTCGGTAATTAAAATTTGTTTCATTCGAGATACGACAATTTAATTAAACGTAGTTCAAATTACATAGCTGAAAAAAACCATGGCTCTCCATACGTTACTCAATAATCATTCTGCACAGGCATTTAGGCCAAATGCACGAAAACGTTTCCATTCTAAAAAATTCGTTTCAATCTTCACGGTTGTACCTTAATTCTAAGCTCAATTTACTGCTGCCAAAATGAAACGTGTTTTCCCCGTCGCGTCGTGGACGACCCGATGATTGATTCCAAAAATGATGAGGCAGTGTGAAAAACACGCTCCAGGGCCCCAGGTGCTGACGTATTCTGGCTCGTCCTATGGGAAGGGGGCCTGAAAGACCCCACAATTGGCTGCTCTCGGAAAACATGAAATTGCAGGTCAACGATGCATACTAACTTGCTTCCAAAAATTAGATTTTCCAGCCTATATTGCTGGAATTAGGAAATTTTTCCTGTTTTGGAATCACAGGAAGCTGCTCAGCCGTGGAAAACGTAATCATGGATTCCAACTTTGCGTAAGAGTGTGGAAATTTGCTGGGAATTATGAATTAAGTCTCCGGAGCATTCTGATCGACATCCTGTTGTAGGGAAGCTTTGATTTTCAGGTGAAGAAGTTCCTGTGAAATAGATAGATTTGATTTCACTCTACTTTTTTCGCATCCTCGCAGGTTACGAAAAATTTAAAATCCCCACCATGCATTTATGTGAAACAGTTGTTCAACATTAGTGAATAATTTGGATTCAATACTGTTATTTACAGCTTAGCAAATTTAAGCTACAATTATATAGTCGAAACATTACTCTGAGGGGTCATCGTCACCATATCTCCGTGACCTGCAAATATTCTTAAAAACACCGAGTTATTCATTTGAAGGACTTTGAAATGTAAGTTTCATGTAACAATTTTCACATACACATCAAGAAATTATGGAAGTGCGAAGTCTCTTGAAGCGTCTTATGTAAAACGTTCAAGTGCAGTTTTTATAACTTATACTTGTTTGAACATCTCATAAAAATTCAAACATATATCATCGCATTTGTATCGCGATTTCCAATTCGAAATTATTCTCAAGAAAATTATAATTCCAAGAAATAAGACCTCAAAAAAGCGATTGAGTTGCTCATCATAACGTCGGTAGAAAGACCTCATCTTGAGGCTGACTTTTATATCTAAGAGCATAAAGAGAATTCAGTCCCAGTCCCACACGCTAACTTTTGAAGTCCGACAGATACATTGCAAAAAATTTTCCCCTTTCATCCATAGTCCGGCTATCATCACGAGTGAATGTTCTTCAAAATTTGCATACCTGAAAATATGTAATGTAATGTAATAATGTAAAAATAAGGTAATATTGTAATATTCCTCAAAAAATATTTGGCTGTTTACTCAGGTCCCACTCAGTATAAATTAACTATTTTTTACATCGGTTTCTCGGTTGCAGCACAAAGGCCCAAGGCTCTCAATTGAAAGGTAAAATGGTTCGACTGTCATTATTACAAAATTAATGCTCGAGTGCAGATCAATTGCCAACGTGCAAACCTATTTCAATTTTTCATATTATTTGCTTTAATTAAATACGATGCCTCAAATTAAAGCATTGCAAGGAGCTTTTTTACGCCACACCTTCACTTCTATACTTCGAAATACTTCTAAATAACGTTTGTTTGCTGCTCCAAAATTCTAGAGCAGAATGTTAACTGCAAACTTTCCGGGTTTAGAGTAATTTACTGGCAGACGTATATAGTTCTATAAATTTAATTTCATTATCAGCTTACAAATTTTTACTATTTTTCAGGAAACAATCACTTTTCTACCTGCCATGAACAGTGTCTTTCAAATAGAACATTAGTTAAGGATTTTCTCTGTTCACCAAGATGCATGTATACATTGCATTATGATGCATCCATACATCGCATTACGATGCATGAATACATCGCATTACGATGCATGAATATATCGCATTACGGTGCGTGCATACATCGCATTACGATGCGTGCATACTTCGCATTACGGTGCGTGCATACATCGCATTACGATGCACACACCGGGACATGCTAATCTAACGGCAGGAAAAAGTGTTTTCCAGCGGTATCCTAATGGAACCCTGGGGTCGTTGGGTACTTCAAAGGGCCGGCTCGAGTGTTCCTCAGACCTTTCTCTCCCTTTGATCCACCTGATCAGAGAACAGAATCCTGATTAATATTTAAACGCTCGTTGATGAAATCAGTAACTGCGCTTCATTAATGCCGCGGGATTCACAGGCACAAATAATTTAATGCATTACTCGAAATAATATTAGCCGCGAATGGAGTTGCTCAAATGTTGATATGCCAAACGTTTTAAATTTGTGAGCTGACTCAATATGAGTAATGAATCAATGTTTGGTGATGCATTTTGTGTATAAAATTTCTCATGCATTTGGTCTCTAAAATTTCGCTGATGAACCCTTTAGCCCGCTCACTTTTCTGTTACTGATGAGTTTTTATTTCATAATGTAGGTTTCATTTATGCCCTACAAACTAATTCAATAAAACTATAATCAGGATGAGTAAAAAATGAGCCAATACTTGGCTCAACGTGCGTAAGTTTATAAGTTGGAAATTTTTGCTTTATAATAACTAAGCGCTAATTATATATTTTGCTGATTTATTCGTAAATAGACACATTGCATCTAGAAAACCTAATGTTAACATCCTGGCCTGCCTGGCATTTTAAAGCATACGAATATTTGAATATTGAACCAATTTATAGCATGTTGACGTCCATTTTGACATCCCGAACCAATTTATAGCATGTTGACATCCATTTTGACATCCCGGACCAATTTATAGCATGTTGACGTTCATTTTGACATCTTGAACCAATTGGTTGCATGTTGACATTCATTTTGACATCCCGAACCAATCGGTCGCATGTTGACATCTATTTTGACATCCCCAACCAATCAGTCGCATCTTGACATCCATTTTACATCCCCAACCAATCTGTCGCATGTTGACATCCACTTTCACATCAGGTAGCATTTTGACATCCTGCCCCGCATCAGGATGGTACTTCGATCTAAGTGTTAAGCATCGATAATGGCTTCCTTACTCTGACTTCATGATGACGGCTTTTTCTTTGGCCTTGTAGACTCGACGGCCTTTTGCCTTTGGCAAAAGTAGACTCGAAATTTGGCGCCCTCATCGACCTGCTGATATTGGGTTTTCTATGTAAATTTGAACATAGGATTTCCTTCAGGGGCCCCATTACACTGGCCACCAAACCTCGGTCTCTCGTTTACCTGTGCCACCTCTCATCTCGACTACAGGATGTTATCACGCAAGGAAGAGTTTGGCAAGCATTTCACTTTTCAAAATGCTATTCGCCAGAAGAGGCAGGAATTTTTACCTCGGTCCTCAAGGAAGAGGTTGAACGAAAATCTCATCAGCGATTGCTATTGATATTCAAATCGTGGTAATATACTTGGCTCTCATGTTTTGGATGACGGTCTACGTTGAGCGGATTCCGAAATAAACAGCGGCATTTCCAAGCCCCGTGCTTCCTATTCAAATTCTTGTTATTAAAACGATCAGAAACGACTCAGGTAGGGCATTGAGTGCATGGCCTGGGCCTCCAGTTCTACGTGAGAAAATTAAACTTTTGCAATACGCAGACATATTCCAAGCATTCAATAAATATTATTTAAAGGCTCGGACACGACTTCGGTTATTGGGAAAGACTAAAAATGAAATTCATTTTCTTGACTAACGCTGTGGATCACAGAAAATGTGGATTTATGCGTTAATTTAGTGGGACAGTGTTGTAGAAGCTCATTTTTTATTTATTTTTATTGTTGTTTTTTAAGCCCCTTCTTTCTATTATTATATTTATAGAATTGCGACCATTATAGGAAAAATGAATAGGCGAAAAATATCAACAATTCTAAGGCTAAGCTAATGAACTTCCTTCAATAAAATTTGTTTTCTTTTCGAATTTAATGAGTAACTGTGTGACAGTATATATATTTTGCTCAACTTTGACGCATATTCAAATACGAATCCATCTGATTTTCACCATCAATGAAATAGGTGAGGAATCTAGACATCTATATAAAAAAACTCTACAGTTCAAAGTCATTTTTTAGATAATACTGTTCTAAGCTGGTCTAACCCAGAACCTTGCGGTATGCGGATATATTCCCATTATTACTCACAGAAATTCAATACTCCTCTCATCGAGAGAGCGCACAGATTGGAACTGCGTCCAAGCGAGCTCTGCTTGCATGCGTGCGATCGATCACAAAGCATCATTTTTTGTGGAGGAACAAAGGCACGAGCCTCCAGCTGCTCCAGCAAAGACGGTGAGAAGTAAAAGTTGACTGCCCACAATGACTTGTGCACTAACGAATGGAGAATACGAGACTTGGAGAATACGAGACTTGGAGAATACGAGACTTGGAGAATACAAGACTTGGAGAATACGAGACTTGGAGAATACGAGACTTGGTGGGTCACGTTAAAACGGGTGTTCGGATTTCTGATGGAGGAGAGGCTCGGAAGAATAAAGGATCGGAATGCGAGATCCGTTTTTGAAGATTTGCGGAATGGAAATGAAATGTTCAGAGAAATACAGAAAGGAACTGTGCCAAGAAATGAGGAGTATCTTTGTTACTCTTCATGTGCATGTTGGCTTGCAAATGTGGTTGTTTATGAGTTTAGTCTTTCTTATGTTCGAGATCGAAAGTACCAGGATGCGGGAACATGCAGAGTAAGGAATTAATGTATATTCTCGAAAACCTTCAAGTTGAAAAACTTCAAAAGACGCCAGAACCGATTGCTGAAGGATGCTCGCCGAGTTTGTAGGCATGGAATTTCTTCAAAACGGTTATTATCGTCAGAAGAGCGATTAAAAAACTAAAAAAATAGACGTCGATGGATATTAGACATCAAAGAGAAAGACAAACTTGACTATAAGGACCGAAGTTAGAATAAGCAAAGTTCATACGTAAGTAAAAAAAATAAATGAAGTCAAATAGTCGAGCATTTGGAGGGTGAATTCTCAACATAATAGAGCAGGGATAATAAATTACAGAAAGTGTAAAGAAAGAATAGCTCGAGTGAAGATATTTCATTTTCGGACTGCATTCCTAGGGGCAAATTAAACGAGTGTCAGGATGGAGACACGAAATGATCGCCTGACTGTGACAGTCTAACGTCGCCATCTAGAAATTTACTTCACTGACTGCAGCCAAATTAAAAATTAAAGAAAAATTGAAAAAAACGACTGGAAAAATTGCTAGCAAGCATCTGTCCTGGATCTTTAAGCATCAATTTATAAAAGAGAGTCTGTGATTATGTATGATTTTGCTTTTTCAGGTATTTTTATCAATTATTTTATAAATTCATACATGGGGGAGGTGGAGAATTTAAACTTAAATAGTAAAGATCCAGATTTTTACGTCTCTTTTTAATCATTAACGTGTACACTGTGATGCTTTCATATATCCATGTTTCCGTAGGACCGTACATCAATGCATCCCAACATGTATAGTACGTATATCAGACTTCTATGTCACATGTTAGAGTAGTTATGTTCACTACTGTAGTCTATTTGACAGGTTTTATGCATTTTTTGTTTTGTATGAGATAGAGCTGGTATATCTACTCGTGCAGTATACAACATAAAGGTATGGGTATACGTAGATATTGTTCAAAGAACTGCGGATTCTCTTTTAGAGAAAGAACTTTGGTATCAATTGCGAAAACAACGAGGGATGGTGAAGCTGATGCGTAATGCTATTCCTACGAAATACATGTAACTCGACGGTAGATCATTTTTCCTTCAAAACCTTCGTACTGACGTCTAGTCTCCGGAGTGCAGCCGCGCTAGCTCAGCCCGTGCGCCGGAGAAAACCGTCCCCTTTCCTCTCTCTCCCTCTGAAAAATTGCTCTGTGAAACAACAAAATTGCCTTTTTCCTTTGTTCCTGAATTGAATCCATAATTTCCCATTTCTATGTAACTAAACAAAAGGAAGAAAACTGATCTAGTGCTAGGTCTTCGCTTTTGGGCTAAGGCCAACGGATTTTTAAATTAATTTTTTTAATTAAATACCTGTAATTACAATTGTACAAATAAAATGGAAGGCAAAGTTTCATGAGAACAATGAACATACTTTATTATTTTACAATGAGAAGAACTAGGAAATAGCACTTCACTGCAAGGTAAAAAAATAA
Source organism: Orchestia grillus (assembly GCA_014899125.1). NCBI lineage: Eukaryota > Metazoa > Arthropoda > Malacostraca > Amphipoda > Talitridae > Orchestia > Orchestia grillus. The sequence goes on along the minus strand of VOMN01073218.1, from coordinate 2,639 downwards.
TGTTTCATGGTTCTATCAAAGAAGACCACAGCTGACCCAGAGTGAGCCCAACTAAAACTCGATATCCCGGACTAATTGCCCAGACATCAGAAACAGCGTTTGATTAGGGTGAGGCGGGGCAAAAAGGGACACGGGGCACATTGTGGCAGCGGGGCACATTTTCCGTTAATAATTTCATCTTACTTTTTACATCTCTGCGCTCGCAACGATCTGATTTCGCTTGTGTGCGAACTGTTTTCGCGTGCAGAGATAGAGAGGTAGGATCAAAATCATCGGTGGAAAATGAATCAGTGATTTGTCCCAGTGGGTCCGTTTTACCTCGACTTACCCTACTTTACAAGAACATTAACCTGTTGCCTCGACTTACCCTACTTTACAAGTACATTAACCTTTTGCCTCGACTTACCCTACTTTACAAGTACATTAACCTTTTGCCTCGACTTACCCTACTTTACTAGAACATTAACCTTTCGCTTCGACTTACCCTACTTTACAAGTACATAAACATTTTGCCTCGACTTACCCTACTTTACAAGAACATTAACCTTTTGCCTCGACTTACCCTACTTTACAAGCACATTGACCTTTTGCCTCGACTTACCCTCCTTTACAAGTACATCACTTCGACCGGTTTGGTCACTAGACTGAATAAAAAATCTGAATCTTATTTCCATGTCAGCTAAAAAATCGTTCCGGGCAGAGGCGTTATAATATTCAAGTCATCTAAATGCTACTTTGTTTTTCATAACTAATGTGCAAAAGAACTAAAAATGATAATAGTGCTACGTGCAGCTGCTGTAACCAGTGGCTTCAGAGAGTAAAATATAACAGCAGTTGTATTTTTCTTCCGTGAGGAATTATAAGAACAAGCTGGCAGGACCCACCAATAATTCGCGGTTAGAATCTTTAAGAGTGGAAGATTATGATCAAACTGTAGCATAGATACCGCAATGATCTTCGTATTTACTGATGAAGGGTGTGACACACATAGATACCTAGATAGTTACAAGCGTATTAATGTATCGAAAATTCGACCTTATAACGGTCGGTATGATTATTCAGGTTAAGAAAGGACCAATCACTATAAAATGAAAGGTAATTTCCTGGTGGCTACTGTGAAGGGTAGGCATGCACGTGGCTGCGTTAGAGGGCGACCAGAGTGAAGAGAGGCGTTCTCAACCAGAGGCCGGTGGGCGAGATGTGTTCCGGAGGCAGGTGCTTATTGGGTATTTATTTGTGCGGGAAAATGTAGAGATGGAGGCCAGATGTCCGAGGAGATTGAGATTAAATGCAGGCAATGAATATTGCGCATTCGTGTTGTGAATGGGACGCTTGCCTAGCCTAGGTCATGAATATGATGTCAGTGTCAACAACGTTTTTCATAAGGAATAAAAGGAAATCTATCGTTCACGAATCCATTTTCAGCCATAGATCTTTCTTCAAATATGAAGGTAGTAGTTATCGACTGTACACTGCACTCTGTGAGAGAACAGAACCACTTCTCTATAGCTAGAATTAGAAAGATTTATAACAGAGGCAGAGCATTCTCCAACCTCTGGTCATATTCAACGGAACTCAATTACTTTGCGTCGTGTGCCATTTAGTGGTGAGATAACACAAGCTGCCTGCAAATAAACGTGCCACAGCAACAAACTGTTCAGTTGAGAATTATGCAGAACTTCTCTGGTGGCGCATCTGCAGCAACTGTAGTGGAAACCCAATTTTGGGGGAACTTTCCTTTTCCTTGAATGTGAATCAGGATTATGTTTCCACGAGCGTTAGAGTTTAGGGAACACAAAATTTTATTACCTTGTTCTGTGATGATCATATCAAGATCAACGAGAGCTCCGAAAACATCCCAACGCTGGAAAACCTTTGAGGACGGTAATGAAGTTTTGCAAATGAGGGCCTCATTGAAAGGGAGTCTTTCGTGAGTGGCAGCCCTCGAATGAGAGGTGAGGGGAGCTCACGAGGGCAGGACGAGTGAAGCTCATGATCAAAAAGAACACTTGGACCCATTCGAGCTACGAAGGGACATCAAGTGAAGGGCAATAATGAATAACAAAACTTGGAGTGGCGTTGGAACCTGGTTCTCATCAGCTTCAAAGATGAAACTAAAATATATTTGAGTTCATTTAGGAGAGGAGATTGGAAAGGAGTGGGAGGAGGGGTGGAGAGAAAGGAAATATGTAAAAGTATTAAGATCAAATAACAGAGCTCCAATGTTGTGTCACTATTGATTGGTTATATTAGCAGATGAGAAGTTAAATTCCTTCGTGCTTTAACTACGAATTTGCTTTTACTGTTCTCCTTAATTTCTTAAATGTTGTCGCCTCATTTATAAAGCTTCTGCATGTCTTCTAAGCCTGTCTCTGCCTGTCGTTGTTTGTAGTTCGCTGGACTTTAAAACATTAAGATTTTAGGCATATTTGCGATTCCGGCGCTATATGAGTGTGTGTATATGCGTATGTAATGTGAATGTTGTGAGTGCAGTGTGTGTTTGTGAGTGCATTAATCACTGTTGTTCTGTTTCAGTTCTTGTTATTTTAGTTCCACTCTTTTCTACACTATTTAACCTTCAAGTTAAATTATCTGAAGTTCAAGTTAAAATAACTGAAGTTCAAGTTAAAATAACTGAA
>VOMN01073201.1:0-29033 GCA_014899125.1 Orchestia grillus | reverse complement strand
AAACATTGGCACGAACTTTCCAAACAACCCAATAGTTATTAATTTATTCAAACTATGAAGTATGTTATGTATATTTCAAATATTTCTTCATTTCGTTTTCAGATGTAAAATGGTGGTTACGTATGGCAGGCGTCGACTTGGACAATTCTTTGGGTTCCGATTACAAAAATCAAATCCTGGAGAATCCATCTCCTTCATTTGAAGTTTCCATGAAGCCCTCCATTGGAATCAGCAGCAGCCTTACATGTCAATACCGGGCTGGTGTTAACTACCTCAAACATATGAGCTTCTTTTCTCCTTCGAAGAACGATCAATCGAACCTTGAATGGCAGTACGCCCCAATATCTCAACAGTCGTACGTATTCGGACCAGGAGTTTTGGTCAGCATCGTCAATAAGAGGGTCTTGATCAATTTCGTTACAGTCGTTGAAGACGGGTCATCTGTTATCGGAGATGTCATTCGGATCGTGCTCAACAATTCTCTCCTTTTGGACGTTGTGGCTACTGAAAATGACCACGAAATATTCTATTTCATTTGGGAAGAAAAAAGACGAGAAGTTGAACACGAAAAGCACCTGGCTCGACTTTCTGGCATCTTCAACGTCACGAAAGTGAACGGCCCTATTGGGCCTGGAGTGCATCTGGCGACTCCAACTGCGAACTTGATGATTTTATACGGCGTTAGACCTTCTAGAGCCCGCAGTTACATTTTAGAACAGCTTGAAAAGAGAGCCGCGAGTGCCGCATGGGACCGAGAAGCAGCGCTCGTGAGAGCCGGACGACCAGGCACTCGAGATTGGCAACCTGACGAGGTTACTCAGCTTGTCAAGAATGGCTACGTCCGTGGGTTCTTGACTAGCCCTCTGCATTCGACGGATGACTACCCCTTCCTTGCAGCCGACCCCACCAACGTGATGTTCCGTCGAGACAGTTCCAGAAAGCGGAGGAAGAGCCGAAGAAAGAACAGGAAGAAGGGCTGGCGGAGGCGCGATTGGAGTCGAGACACGCGTGCCACTTGAGAAGGCAGCGATGAATAGATTGTAGTGTTGTGTCTTGATGGTTTGTTTTTAAAAAAGATATTAGAAGTCAACCTATTACTTAGATGGCTTGTAGCTACGTAGTGATAGCCTGGTCACATCCTCATGATTATTCCAACAACTGGACAGTGATGGAGACTTGAACGATCTCTGCGGTGCTACTACAAAAAATTTGTTGAAGGTGAAACTTTCGTGGCGAGGAAAATAATGAAAATGTGTCAGTGAGGTGTGAAGTGGAAAAGTGCAATACTCGTAACAGTTAAGAGAGCAAATCTCTCCAAAAAAATTGACTCCCATGTGAGCAAACAAGACTTGAGCGGAATTTTGTTTCTGTGAAAACGTGTCTAAATGTGGACGCTTCAGAAAATACGTCAGTTATTTTTGAATTTCGTTTACTCACATGAAGTGAATTTCAAAAGAAAGAAGAATTGGTTCCTATGCTATTTAAGGAAGTAAACCATTTTTTATTCTCGATGAAGAGCTGTACATTCTTCCCATTTATTTGACATGATTTGATCCAAACAAAAGCGCGCTATGCGTCCGCCTTTGATATCTCCAGATTGTGATATCCGTGTACATAAATAGCTGGACTACCTGAGGGGGCGAAGCATCGTTCAAAGACGAAGGAGATGAAACAAAGACTGTGCGTCTGGGATGAAAAGTTGGGGGACGGTGCGATCATGTTTTTCTCGTAATGTTTTGAGATCATCCCTGCTTTGATACAATAAGGCAATGATTGTCATCCCTAGCTTAGGTCGTTCAAATATAGACTATTTCAGGAATTTTTTACTATCATTTGTTTCATGTGTGAATTTTAAGATAAGTCAGTCCTGCCGTAATGAAACCTTACGTTAATTCGGTCTCCCATTTAATATTAGACCACTCCCTATTTCCAGGCTGAAAGAACCTCCTGGATATCCGACATCTAACTGCTTTCTTGGTTCTTTACCTTGGCTGTTGCCTCACTCGATATCAAGTCTTTTTCGATGTCTAGCACTAGTCTAGAGTTCTCTGATATCTTCCTTCCTCTCCGACAGCCATCGCTTTCTGAGAATTTTTTCCCACCATTACCCTCATGTTCAGCGCCCTTAGCGTGGCCCTTCTACACATGGTATCAATTTCTCCCTCAAAACTGGACATCATGAAGAATTTGAATATCTTCTGGGACATCGTTTACCCTTCGAGTGTCATTCTGGGACTTCATGTGAACTTAGAGAGTCATTTTAGGATACCGTCTACACATTAACAATATCATCCTATAATTTCTTCTACACTTGGAATATCATCCTACAATTTCATCTACACCCGGAATATCATCCTACAATTTCATCTACACCCGGTATATCATCCTACAATTTCATCTACACTTGGAATACACCGTTGTGGGACATCGTTTACTCTTAGAGTGTCATTTCGAGACATCATTCACACTCATATTATTCAAGGTTATCATCTACATACACTAAAAATATCACTCTACATATAGTAGAAAGTTATCCGCACTGGGAAGGTCATTCTGGGTCATCATGTTAGCTTGAAATATCATTCACTGATCTCGTGTTCATTGAAATCATCAAACATTCTATACAACTCAAAAGTGTAGGTTGTAGTAATATTACCCCTTGTTACGAATAGTTCCATTACATAGATTACCTTTTATTATTCTCTCATCATTGATTTCACCATCGCTCCTTCTATTAATTTCGACTTCTGCAGCAATCTCTTATTCTTTTTGCTACATCTTGTCTGTATGATTGAAATTTCATCACATTTTCCTTCATCGTAGTTTTTTTTGCCAATTCTTAAATTTCTTGCCAGTGTCGACTGTATAGGCTTTTAAAGTACTTACATTTTATTTTCAGAATCATAGTTCATTTTACTTAAATATGCTAATAATTTCTCAGTCATTTCTGTGTTTTTTTTTATTAGTCAGCTTCTGCTCCCACCCAGGAACTATTGTTTCGAAAGTTGAGATAGGTGCTGAAACCAATCGTATCTCTCACACCACTTCGACGTCGTTGCGATGTGTTACTTAATGATACATGTCCTGTTTTTTCAGTGCAGCAACATAACGTCACAATTTTAAGTTTCGATTTTTCATATTTTGTGAAGGCATGTGTTTTGTTGAAACTTGTATTACATTTCTTAAAAGCAACCTTCTGCAGATGTCGATTTATATTGAGGCGTAATAGAACATTTTCATCGCCTAAAATTTTAAATTCCGCCCTACATGCCAGTACTCAAAAAATTTAGACCAGGACTTGAATCTACTTGTTAAGAGTCTTTTTTCACCTAATTCCGTAACTAAAAACAAATGTGGGAACTTATTTACGTTTCTCATAAGTGATGTCTTTTTTTAGTGAATTATGTTGTGTCATATCTCGGTGAACTGACGCAAACATCTTGTACATCTACTCGTACATGTAAGAAGGGGCATTCTAGTGTGCTTCTAGTCATGATGCTTCACCCTATTTCCCTAAACTGACACCGAATTATCTCCTATATCTGTCATGATTCTTAACCCTGTTTCCCTAAAGTGACACTAAATCATCTCCTATATCTATCATGAGTCATGATGTTTCACCCTACTTCCCTAAAATGACACTGAATCATCTCCTATATCTATCATGAGTCGTGATGCTTCACCCTATTTCCCAAAACTGACACTAAATCATCTCCTATATCTATCATGAGTGGTGTGCTACTTGATGTCAGTTGGCACGGTTATCTTTGTGCCAACTTTAAGTAGATATTAAGGGCTTCATTATTTTTCATAGCTCATGTTTCTGTGTTGTATACACCGTCGTATTCTTTGATAAGTAAGCTGTGGTATATCTTAGCTCCACACGCTGTGTGCTTTTAACTGCAGTTACAAGTTCTAGAATTTCTTTATCCAGGATCATTTTGAGGTACTCCTAGAGTTTTTGTAATGTCTTTGAATTTCATGACATCCCAGACCGACAAAGGAGTGGTTCTCCATGGGAAAGGTAGTTGAGCGCAGCGGAATGATAGAACTCATACCTTTATGTCCTGAGTAAAGATTACGGTCTCAAGGAAACCGTCGCTTAGTATAAATTGAAACCGTTTTGCAACTTGAATCGGTTATCTGCTAATGTACCTACTAAATTTCCACGGGAACTTAGGATAATCCATTCGTGGTACCATCAGAAATCCCTCTCTGGAAGTGCACGCAAATGAAGTTAGGCCGCGTGTGTCCACAGCATTTTAGGGCTCCGAAGTTAGCTTCAAGGACCCCGCGTGCTGTGTTCACACCGGGACGTGTCTCCATAATAATAAAATACTTTAATCTACTTCTTCATGGTGCAAAAAGCAAGACTTCCTCAAGTGGCTGGTTCACCTTCATGAATATTTTGACAATACTCTAGAAAATAAAACTTTTGAAGTATGTAGACATGTAGGATTTCCATAGGTACTGTTAAGATGCTCTTGACCCTGGTTTTGTGGGAACGTTAGCATTTTATCTTTGACGCGTGCGGTACTCATTTCGGCTCAGTTTTTGTTCTCGATACGACGCGTTAATGAGAATTGATCAGTTTTTCCGTTGTGCTATCAATTTTGTCGTCAACATGTTGGATAGTGCAATGACGGCTTCAGAGATTTTGCAGTGATTCGAAATCTCTCGTGTCCGTCGAATTTAAATCGTTATTCGTATTTAGTACGCATCAGTTAACTTGAAAGCGTCAATTTGTGTGTTCAAACATTTGCCATGAACATTATCCGGTGTAAAAAAATGGTTTTATCATAAATTGAAGGAATTTTTTATCAATTTTTCACGGAAAATATTGTTCCCGCCAATTTGAATTAGCCTAAAATTTCAAGTAGCTGTGATCAACCTCAGATCTAATTCTGCGATCAAATGCGTTTTCTATTGAGTTTATTCAATTGTAGGAGGATGGTCACCTCTATAACTAGTCCCAAAGTAGGAGGGTGATGTAATGCCTGCTTTGCAGCAAGCAAATAGGCGACTAAACTTCGGATGTAGCAGACATTCTTCGCTCAACTTAAAGATAAAAGTAGCCTCTGAGATTGTGGCTTCATTTTACGTTGATGTTCAGCCCGTAGCTTTGAAATGACATTATGCAGGCAAATGGGCTCAGTGAAGGATCAGTCCACGTAGAGTACATGAAGTAAAATTTTTTTAGCACAGTAATGCAGCTTAGAAAACTATGTAGATCTTTCAACAGCTTACTCGACGCATGATCTCTTTTGAATTAAAGATCAATACGAGTTTGTTTCGAGGACGAAAACTGATACTTAGATTTTGATTGAATATCAGATGGATTCATTGCCTAAAAATAAATCCGATGCTCATCTTTTCGTGAAGTTTACAACAACAGTACAATTTTACCCTCTTTTCAGAATGAGGGCTTCAACTTATTAAATTGTTGGGCGATGAGTCCTAGTAATTTTCACAGTATCCCTCTTCCAGTAACGCTAGTTCTCTAAGGAATCTTTTGTTTCTTGCCGTGCGTTTCCAGGAGCCCCTTGATTGGTTCCTGGGGAAGGCTTCCATTTTTCACTGCAGTATGTAAGTGGATATCAACAGGGAAGAATTGGTTGATTAAACATATACTGCCCAACACCGGGGCTGCCCGTTTCTTCCCATACTCTCAGACCGAGACAGTGTTGCCCTCTACCCGCGTTGCTGATAACCTCGACATCTGCTTCCCTTCCCAGAGTGACCCGTAGATTTTTCCGTGTAAATTGAGAAATGACTCAAAGAAATCCTCGAGTTCATTTCAGTATTCGAGCCCTCTTCAGCAATTATGCAGGTGTCTAGGAGGAGAGTGTATTTCCCTCGGTTAAAATTCGTTGCTCAGTAAGGTTTTGGAGCATAACATCGCCGTTTTTGTGCATTATCTCTTCTGTGGCGTAGCAGATGTGGATTAACATTAGCAATAGCATACACTTGAAGTATCGTACCTCCAAAAAAGTACCTAATGATGAGTGTTAAGGGTTTATGTTCAATTTTGGAGCCAAAGTTTGAAAAAACATTACCAAACTCTTAATACGGCATGTCACGCTCCCTAGTGAATTTCAAAGGGTGTTTCAAACTTATCGAGACGAATTGCCTATCCAACCTCAAGATAATAACTGGCAAAACGAGTAAATACGAAGTATTTGTACGTTAACATTCCCAACATGTCATCAAGTAGCCATGTCGCAAGTGGTCTCTGATTTTCATTTATGTTTCTGGTACCTACCATTATCCTGAACTTCTCCGAGGCGTTGCTGGAGTTGTCAGGCGCTGAGAAGGTTGTGGCTTACAGCAAGACTTCATCCCTCGTCCTCATGACCTACGCCAAGTTCCAGGTTTTTTACCCCTACCGAGTTTGGTGGGAAAGTGCTAGCTCCAAGTGTCATCTCTTTCATAACTAAATAGCTAAAACAAACACTTAGAACCTGATTTCAGTTTTGTTAGAAATTGAGTTTTGGATAACGGTACTGTGTGTTTTCGAAGAGAGTTCCGGAGTTTCGACCTCTTTCTCAATTTATTTTTAAGATATACATGAACTGATTCTGAAAGCACAACTTAAATCTAGCGACTTAGATCCGCCAAGTACTTTGGTCTCTTTTAAGGTGCGTGAAGTACAATTTCAAGTAAGATTCTGTAGCTACTTTACTTAGCTCTCAGACAAATATTAAACAAAGACTGAAAAAGCTTGTTCCAAGAATTGCAGATGCTACAGACGGTATTTAATTAGCATTTTATTGATGATTGAGTAGCATATTCGTTAGATGAATAATTATTTGAGAACAAGGTGCAATAGTTCAAAGAGAACGTACAGCAGGGGAAGAGAACGTTAACGCTTGCGCTCGCATTGTGCACAAAAGCTTGTCAACGATAAAAAAGGAAAAAAGTGTATTCAACTTCAGGGATGCATACGGGGAAAGTCTCGTGGCCCTCACACAAAGATGGAGGTTGAGGTCTCGGTGTGGTACACAATCTCTGGATGTCGTGGAGTCAGTTAGCAAGACGTAGATATGAAACTAGGATTCCGTACAATTTAAGGTAGTCAACAGGATAGCAAGGCTTGGTAATTGTTGACTTGTTGTGTAATTTTATACGCTTATGACAGGAGCTTCTCTCCACCATTATCTACATAAGCGACGTGAACGATACTACGTATATCGTTCCATAAATTATGAGTGCGAAAGTTCTTATCAGGGCGAATATTCTTAAATTCTGCTCGTGTCGTGACGCCAATTGAAGTGATGGTTAATTATCAAACTGACGACCAAGCACGAACCAGTTTTTTTCGTGTACTCAAAACTACCAGGTGCTACGTCAAGCTTTTTCCACTTTTAAAGAAGTTGTTGCTGTAATTTCATTGTTTCATGGATTCTTTAAAATTCCCCGCGACGGCCAAGCTTCCTAGTAACCTAGCCGTAGAGCGAGGAAACTTCCTCGAGATATATTCATGAAGGCGAATTTTCTACTTCATTTCTAATTCATCTTTTGGCTTTAGCCAATGGATTATCACATATCATTTACGCCATAACGTAGCCAGCTTAATAAAGTTCACCTCCTTAATTCATTCATTTTTATATTCGTGACTGGAATGAATATTGAATGTGAACTATAGCTCTTCGGTCTGTTGGAGAATTCAGTTTGCTTGCCGTCAAGCCCTTGCAAACAACACTTCTTTTGTAGTAAGAAAGTACAAAGGCTTAATTTGAACTTTATGGAAGTTATCATGGATGACATTAGAGCAGTGAATATTTTTCTTAAAACATATTAATTATTATTATTGTAATCCGTATTTGTTGAAATTTCTTCAATTCGGTTTGGTAACGTTTTTGGGTATTTCTCTCTTTAATGCGATTCATATTTAATCACCTGACTCATAAAGGAAACGTGCTGATCGCGTTTGAGTGTTGAGCGATTTCTATAAAATATGGAGTTCGTTTTTCCTCTTGATTTTTAGGTTTCCTTGATTTATTTCCTATGTAATTTAATCTCATCACATTTTCTAGTCGTTAGTTTAATTTTTGAGAGTGAGGGCTTCATTTTGATCCTTTTTTTACACATAATTGCTGCTTGAACTGTTGGTGATCTTTCCGTAAAGCCATTCCTCGGCAAGTTTCATGCTGAATACTCGTAATTTTGAGCGGAGTTTATTCACTCTGTATGTACGCGCGAGAACAGTGGGCTTGTACTGAGAGATCGAGGATGAGTTGCCCGAGTCAAAGTTTATTTTATCTTTAAATCGAACATTTGACGAGTTACCTTGAACAAAATTGAAGAATTCGAGGTGTACCAAAACGAGCCAACTGCTCGTCCTTGTCGAGGAAGAAGTTAAATCGACTTCCTTTCTTGACACAAGACCGACGTATGATCACGTTGTCTGAATCTGAACTTCTGTGTTTAGTGCAGGCCGTAATTCAGTACACCCCATTAATGCGGTCGTCGCCGTGCTCTAATGAAAAATTTGAATTACTCGACTGCTCTTGAAATGACAGGTTGAAATTTTTCAAAAGATCAGAATTTCAAAATATGATTTACGAGTTCAGACAGTTGTTCGCGTATGCCTACTTTGTTTTTTTCCCTTCATCTTCGAAGTAAAATATCATTGCTCTTGTTGAGATTCTAAAGCGTTCTAAGATCCCAATTTCCGTGGTGGCAGATATTAAAGATCGTTTTGTGTACGTAGCTCCCGTACAAGTTTTTTAGCAGTGGAAGGGACTGGCAGGCTTGGAATGAATAAACACGCAAGATTTCAAACAATTCTGTTTCGACCCGACCGCCCGAATTCCTTTCTGCTGGTAGTTATAAAAAAGTAAAAGTAAGATTATTGAGCTACTCTGTGTTTTGTTTCATGTGCGTTTTACTCGAAGCTAAATAAAAGAAAAAAAGCTTGGCTTACTTATGTGGCTAACACGTCGGGAGCTGTTTGTGTTCATGTTCTAATTCTAATTGAAATGTCATAAGTTAAGGACACTTGCTTGGCTTCGAACATTTAATATATAGAAACCGGTGTCTTTGTGTCTTGCATGAGACCTCCGATGTTTTCTTGAGTGAGTCGACACGAGTTATAATTGTAATGACTGTCTTGAGGTAAGTGAAATCAGCTTTACTTCTGATCTGTTTCCACGCCTTCGTGAAAAGCGGAGAAAAATATTCATGATGAGGATATACGAGTCAATGGTCCGAAAGGTTTTTCAATATTATTGGGATATTTAATTATGAAGCTTTTGTCACAGAATGCAATCAGCACTTAATTTTCATAGCATAAAGTGAGAAAATATCCTTAGAACATCTGCCTGATACTGGAATACACGACTTCAAATTGCACTTGTTATTTAATTCAAGTCATGATGAGTGTTTGATGCTAAAAAAATTCTTGAACCTTTCGGTTACTTATGTCACCTATTTTTACTTCTGTTCTCGATGCGGGCAGTATCATTATCAGAACAAAAAAAATTCCAAGAAATATCGTTCAAACCTATAGCTTTCCCCACCTAGGTGTTTCACAGTCAGCTCGAGCTAAGATTTCTTCTACCTATCTCATGACATTGCCTTCATTTAATACCTAATTAGGGATTCCGAAGAGATGGAGGTTGAAGTATTTGTGTGTTGGTGTTGCTAGCGCTCGTGCGTTCCCGAGATTTCTAGAGCTTATTTTTCTGTCGCTCGCTTAGGACGTTTTGAAGAGTGTGACTTGTTTCCAACCCTCATTCAAGGTTTGGCTTCGAAATCCCGTACGCATTCCAAACAAATAAGCTGTGAGAATGAGTCGTTCATGGGGTGGGCAAAATTCACGGTTTGGAATGGACGCGAATTTACGCGAGGCGACCTATTTCGAAATGTTTTAGTCTCTTGCATTCATTGCTAGCTAACCCGCTCACCCTTCAGTCCCGCAACCCCCGCATCTCAACTCGGCGTCGCCCGAAGCTCACAACGATATTCACATGATCTTTAACGATGAAACTTGACGATCATTCGATCTGTCTCTGTAATTGTGGCCGATGAAAACCGGTCGTTATTGGCATCCACTGCGATTGTTTTTCGCAGAACGTGCGATATTCTGTCGGCTTCGGCGCCGTCGAGTTGAATTGGGAACGAGCATCACGCGATTTTTTTAACGGTGTTCTAATGATGACCCTCATGATGCTAGTGTATTAATAACTTAAGTCTCCGCAGAAGTCAGTTTTGCGGTCTAATAATTATTCCAGTTTTCTATAATGATGATGTTCTTTTTTGTAATCGGTGTTGCTTAATATAATCGATAAGGTTTATCGTCGTTCCAAATTTTTACTATTTACAAGGTGTGCACTCCGGCGTATTGAAGCGGGTGTTGGAGCTCCATTGTCTGCGTGTACACCCTCTCGCCCACACAGCCATCGCTTGGCGGTCACAACCTGCCAATCGTCATTGCAGTGAAACAGCAGAGGTTGTCGCTGCCATTGTAAAAGAGGACTTTATCGTTGCGTTCACGTAATTATCGAAAAACGCGGTTCGGCTGTCAAATTCTCTTGCCCAGACGTGAATCTGATCGGTACAGCACTGCAGGGTTGGTGAACAGTCAGAGATCAGTCCTCAGTCACCGCTGGTTCGCGATAATGAACGTTTTCACGACAATAAAACAAGTCTAGAGCTATCGCATCTGAGCTACCTTGATCGACGGTTTCCTTGAAATTTCTGTGATTCATGAAGACTCGTTCAAAATTTCAACTTGACTCGTCCATTGACTCCACCGCTTATCCTGAATTGAATGGACAATTTAATTTTTCAGCTTGCTCTTTCTGCCTGAAGACACAAAGATTTAATGGTAAAATTTAGTGGATTTACAAATTCGTCCAAATCCGTTTGAGGTATGAGAGTCATTCAGAAATGTGACTCAACCTAGGCGTAGAAACATATTTCCTCGCCGTGTATCCATCAACCAAATTTTGTAACTCCGGTAACCCATCATGTATGTCGCATTTCAATTACACTTATAATGTTCATTACTCAATCGAATAAGTGAATTTGGGCCTTTCAAAAAATAGTATAAGCTGTTTTTCGTAAATTGGGCCCCAGCTTCATAGTTAACTGTAAAAGTCTTCCTCCACTTCTCCGAAAATATGAAACAACGAGTTTATATCAAATATTTCTGGCTTTATTCATCTACTCTCGGTGGAATTTTTCGAAGTCCGCGGTCATGAATTCATTAATATATTCCCCGCTTGAAAATTTACTACGGTCGGTCAAAATAGGTCAGAAAGCGAGTGTTTACGATCAGCGTTCCAATAATATTCTCGTCAGCGCTGCAACAGCATTCCATAACTCTTCACGCTTCTCTTCGTACGGTAGGAATTGTTCGTACAATGTCGCCATGGCGGATATTTTTGTATTGTATCATACGATTGATTATGACCTTATACAACCATTACATAATGTTCAGTATATACAATTGTGTTTCTCTTCGCCCTTGAACCAATGTTCCTTGTGTTCCTTGAACCAATGCCAGATGAATTATGCTCAAATTATTTTTCACCTAATGATAGCCAAATATTTTTTGCGCTAAAACTACGGCAAGCTTTGTACGTAAACTATTTCCAATTTTGTATCTATTTTGCTGTGAGAATGCCCCTAGTTTTGCACGAAAAGCTACTTAGCTTCAGTTGTACGAGACAGACCAGTTTTGTACTGTCTTTTAGGTTTACAACAATCGAAAAAATTTGAAACAATATGTTACCACAAGTTTTGCATCATTTAAAGATATTACAAGCATGGTTTAGTCCTTGTTATTCCCAAAGACATCGAATGTTAATCATGAAAGCCGAATTGTTCGTAATCCATTTCAGTGGAAAACTTCTCTATGTGGATGAAATCAATAACGCTGATTTAATAATAAAAACCAAAATCTCTTCCTGTAAAAATAGCTTTCTTTTAATCGAGACTTCACACCTTGTGCTTAGATTGCCCGTACTAAATGGTACCTACTTTGAGTCACTCAAGAGCTGCTATCTTGAGTACTACTACAACTAATTTAAACGAGACTTGAAACGTTGGTCACGCGTGGCCTTCGGTACAAATGCCCGAGACTTATGGTATCTCTTCGAACGCAGTGTGTCTTGTTGTTAGAGCTGAAAAGAAAGAAACTATGTATTTTATATTGTGTCTTCCTTCGCTGGAGTAGAAAGTTCTTTAGCATAACTACACCTCCAGGGGACATAAAATAGGTCATAGGCAATCATGTTAGGTTATTTAGATTTGTCTATCCTATGCTATGGGGACTACTGTCCCTAGAGGGTCACTCTTAAGTTACCTCAGCTTTAGCTATGCTTCTGGGACTTATTTCTTTAGTGCCCATTTTACTTCTATCCAAATTCATGCTCTCTTCGCTTATGATTTTTTATCTTTTCTTACTCTTCCATCTTAACTTGCTGTTTCTATGCGCGGAGGAGCTTGTATGGGAACACACCTTATGCATAGATTCCTCGTTTTCCTTAGTCCCGACTAAATGGTCCCTTCCATTTCGGTGCGAGATAGTCCCGATTACTAAAGTGCTGTTACTTATTCTTCTACTGCTGCTGCTACTATTGAACAGAATTCCAGTCATGAAGCCCATTTTTCAAAATAGTCTTGGAGTCTTGTTCAGTCATTTCCTCCAACAAGACTAGAAGCGTTAAAAGATTCCTAGTTTGAATACATGTCACTAAACTTTTTAAAGTTAGTCTATGGGAACATACTATATAATATCTGATCGGTAAATATTTTAAGCCGCTACATGTTGAACTATATGCTGATGAAATTTTTTTTTACTCATTGGAAACACTTGAAGTACTTCTATAATAGGGACATATGGTTTACAGGTGTGCATCATCTTCAAGAACTGTTCGATATTGAGCGCAAATTTTGACCGCTATTGATAGGTAGAACCCGCTCGTGCTTGCTGCGTCTTCAGTGAGTGAAAATAGCTTTTCGTCACTCAGAAAAAAAAATCCTATGCAATAACACCAAAATGAAGGCTGGGTGGTGAAAATAACAGTCTGCGCAGTTGGTAGCAGTAAAGTAAATGATAACCTAAGTGATTATTGAACATTCTTTTTGATATACAATTGATAAGCTTTTAGCCAGTTCATTATAGTTTTGAAAATTTTGTATTTATCCAGTATTGCTTCCAACTTTTCTTATTCTACTACGCGCAACAACTCACGCATGAAATAAAACTACCACTTTTACTCTCACCGCAACTTACATATACAATTTTGAAATTCAATAATTCTGTTATAAACTATATTAACTCTGCGGTGTTAGTGTGTGTGACATTTCTGTGATTTGTCTTTTTCTTTCGTCCGATCTTTCTGATTGTCAGACTCACACCGTCGTAAAAAGTAGTCTCGGTGTGCAAAACACTTGTCGAGCCTTTAATCTCGCCAGTACGGTGTCGGAGAATGAGGTGGCCTTAGATTGATGTCTCATCGTAAGGCTATGGTGGAGAACGTATGTGTCGCATATGTTTAACCTTATTGCTTCTTTGAACCGGCTAGAAATTTACAGTGTGTAGTCATTAATGGACTTTCACTGTGGTTTTATTTAATGTATTATTTGAAATTAACCTATAAGGTTAGCTTTTTGGACACTGTTTATCACCCACCAGATTGAACCACAGCAAAGTGGGAGAAAAGTGTTAATATCGCTTATAACTGTGTTTAACAATAAAAGCAAAGTTATAGTTTCAGAAATCTGACTTGCATTTGGAATCGGTTAAAATTTTCATGATTGTGAGTAAGACTGAAATTGCTGTACTTAAGCAAGACAAACTGTAACCCATGATATTTTAATGAATACCCAATACTATAGGCATTGGGTGTTGAATTATCAGACTAAAGTTTCGATTTCTGTGGCAGTTAGGTATCTAAGGAGAAAATGTATATGTAAATTGAGCATAGCATTTTTGTTTACAGATTGCCAAACTTTATTCTATTTGAGCTATTAATTGTATACAAGCAATTGTGGAAATATTTTGAAAACAAATATAAAACTCCTTTTCTATTTCTAGATATTTTTGATTTGTAATTTGAAAAGATGAATATATGTGTTTGCATTGATAATGTATTGATATTTGATAACTTATTATCCCCTGGTGAAGAACATGCATTGTACCTATTTTTTTTTCAATTTTGAAAGTCAAATCATATTTTTAATAAATTGAAAGTTTAATCCTCTGTTTTATGTTAAGAAATGAATTGCATGGTAACTGTCATGTGTTATACTTGATTTATATTATTTTATTAATGATAGCTAATTTAGTTTGATGCTAAAGGTGGTGAAATATTTATACCATGTTATATTGCATTTTAAATGTAGTTGATTTTTTACATTGACTCTTGTCCTAAACACATATTGCTTGTAACTTTTCTAATGTATTTTTCTGTTTCTTATGAATTTGTATATGAAACCTGGTGCAAATAACTATAGTTTACAATATTGATGATTTTATGACACATCTGCTGAAATTATGCATCTGTCTTTATATGTAAAACAGCCTAACTAAATGTAATTAAACAGAACATAACTTGATTTAACTTTAATTCTTCTGTATTAACATCAGAAACAGATATAGACAAGTGGCCATGTGGTCACACTAGTAGAATTATGGTTAACATAGTCCTACTTACGCTAATTATTCTTTATTAACTACCATTTTGGAATGCACAAAAGGCTGAAGTCTTGCCAGAAGTTCTGTATTAGTTTCTTAAGTGATAGTTAATCATTTTTACTTCACTGCAGTCAGCTGTATAGAGCTTTTTATTCATTGTACAGCATTTAGTTAATCATTTTTACTTCACTGCAGTCAGCTGTATAGAGCTTCTTATTCATTGTACAGCATTCATTTCTCTGTTATTGGATAAAAAAAATTTCTGAGTGAGGAAAGAAACTTATCTTCTGAAGATTTGAGACAGAAAAATAAGCTTATACTATACAACTAGCCTCCCACTCCTGTGCATCCTCTCAGTTTTGTTAGATTAGGATGCATTTATTTTGTTAATTTTATGTAACATTGGGAAAGTTGAGGAAAATTTTTGAATGTCATGAAAGTTTTATTTTGGAGGCAGAAGTTTGCTCTCCTACTTGAACCTGTAATAATGGAAAAGTTGTAATGCTACAAAGTAAAAGTTGCTTAACATATAAAGTTTAATTTATTTTAATAATCAAAAAGTTAAGATCTTATTATATAAATTTGTGGTTTCAAAGTTTCATACTTTGAACAATTAAGACACATCCAGACTTTAAGCCTTTCAAGTCTGCCGGGACACATAGGTTCCAGCAGAAATTTAAACAAGTTTGGAAGGTTAAATATATCATAAAAACACGCTGCTTTACATTCAAACAAACAATTTTAGTTTCGGTACACATTGCACCTCATTGCATGATGCACTGTTTTAATTATCCTGTTAGTGTTGGTCTATTGGGACACACGTGTCCCAGCAGGCAGAGCTTAACATGTCTCCTGGGACATATGTGTCCCTGTGCTATAATTTCTACTATATGAGAAATTTTCACATTTTTTTCAAGTTCATCCACATTACATTACACATCTCCAATAAGTCAGAAACATCTATTTTTAGGTTTGAAAATCAATTACCTGAAAGCTGTCTTGAAAGGGTTAAAGACTACTACAATCGCAAGGCAAAACTAACAGTTACATATGCAAAACTGGTTTCTGCTAACTATTGAGAACTAAGCATAACCATGACAAGAAACTGCTTTGTAGTTCACTTATCTTAATGTTTGATTTATACTAGGGAACCTTCTAGTTGGAGGTAATTATGAAAAAATTGAATGCCTGTTACTCTGGTGAAGGAAAGATAAATATGTATTTCGAATTCCTGAAATTATACAATCATGAGAAGCTCAAGAAAATTTTAATAATGAATATAGAAAGGAAAAACTAAAAATGTGCATAAAATTTTTAATTTGAGTTTGTTAGGTTTTAACTGCTGATTTTTATCTTCCTATGCATTTTGTCATTAGATACAGAAACTATGTCTTGCCATTCAGCACAATTTAATTCATTAGGAAAAACTAAATTTTCTCACTACTCCAGCCTCACAACTTAAATCTGTTGCATCCTAAGAAAAAAGGTGCCTAATCCCTGCTGCCACTGTGGGTGCATGGCAAATGCAGGTCAACATCTTTAGCGACAGTTTCAATTTTTAATAGGTTTCAAAAAGTAAAGTTTCTCTTTTAGGGACAAAATATAAAATGTGATAATACCAATATTTAGAATATGTGAAAATGTTTCCATAGAGTTTGCATCATTACACTGTATTTATATGGGAACTGTTTGAATATTTTTTAGTATAATATTTTAAATGCTTCAGACCTTTTAACATTGAATTTCTACCAGTCATACAAAAATTTCTGTCCAATGACACCAAAATAAAGGCTGTACAATGAATATGGTGATATATTGGGTCAAAATGAAGTAAATATTAATCATGAATTTTATTGTTCATTTATGATTGTTCTATTATAACATATCAGGTTGTAATTTGGAAATCAATAGTTCTTTGATTGCAGGAAAATTACCAAAATGTAGCCAATTAATATGCAGAGTTTACTACCTACAGTTAACTGTGGGCTCCAAAGTCTCCATACAAATTCCATCTGCTAGTGTGTGTAATTTCCTGAATTGAAGAAAGAATATCTACATGTGACTCACTTCTCCCAGGCCAAGGGGCTTACATTTCTGCTCATAACAAATAGGGGAAAGGTAGGCTTGTCATTTCATTGAATATATATGTATTCATATTTACATGCATGTATTCATATGTATGTATATATATATTTGTAAAGGTTTCAAAAGAATTTCAAAATTTACTTTTGTATTGGTCCTCCTAGTTTTTGTAAAAAACTAAATGCAACCTTATTGTATGTATATGTATATATATACATATATATATATATAAGGCTGCAGCTTTGTTTATATGGAGTTTCAAAATTTATACAATTGGCTCAGTACTTGGCTGCTTGGAATGAGCAAGTGATGAAAGTCTATATGCAAGTGAAACACCAACGCATAACAAAATGTTCATAACTCGTATGAGAAGGTAGGAAACTATCTGCCATCTTTAGCTTGTATTTCCTCTCAGGGGGCATAAGATGGGCTATAGTTAAGGGGCTAGGCTTGTAAGATTCGTCTATCTCAGGGGTCAGCAAAGTGGTCAATATCAACCCCTGGGGGCTGAGAACAGAATTCAAGGGGTTGATAAGTTTATGGTGTTTGGAAGGGGGTTGATTAAAGAAAATAAAAAGAATCAACTAGATTTTTCAAGACCTTGGATACAAATGCATTTTTTGTTGATAAATTTGAAAGTTGGTCAAATTTCAATTTACGGGTAAAAAAGTTTACCGACCCCTGGTCTATCTTATGCTTTTGGGACTGATATCTCCTGGGGCCACTGTTGGGCTACCTCAGCTTTAGTTAGGCTTTCAGGAGTTGTCTTTATTGCCCACTTTGTTTCTTTCTATTTGATTCTTCATCTTTTCTTCTTCCTTTTTGACTTGCTGTTTGTGTATGGAGGGGATCTTGTGTGGAATACCTTGTGTATAGATTCCCTTTTCTCCAAAGTTCATACTTAATGGTCTCTTCTCTTTCAGTGCAAGATAGTCTGAATTACTCCAGTACTAATGTCCTTACCACTACATGGCTTGTATTTTTAATATGGTTGTGATGTGCCAATTCCAAAATTTTTGCTGATGCTAAAGCTCATTCTTTATTATTTATAATATTCATTGGCTTGCCATATTTTGGAAGCCAATGGTATTTAAATATAAATAAAAGGTAATTGAAAATTTTAAAGTTAGTTTTCCACCTCTATAAAATAAAGTTCTATCCAATGAGTTTGCCATCAAGGCTGTATGATAAGTGAGATGCTCTGTAGAGCACTCATAGATTAGGTAAATAGTTATCAGCTACCTTACCTAAGAAATTGCATAAAAAGACATACTAATTCTCCTCTGTTGCATGGATGTAAAACTTATCAGCTTGAAAAAATGATTTCAAATTATTCCAACATTTTTGCACCAGATGACCCCTACTAGCTCACACCCTTGGATCTTCTAAACTATACTCAGTGAATAATTTCTATTAGACCTTTGTATATAAATTGATGAATGATGAACGACGTGACGTTGTTCGAAAGCTTGGCAAACTTTAAATAAATATCTCAGAAGAAGCTTTGAAATTTGAATTCCCTAATAAATTTTTATATATGATCTTACCTTGTGGAAAAACTAACAAATTCTCAAGCCACCCATGAAAATGAAATGAAGCTAAGTCAGATGCAGGGTGAAAAAATTCTAGGTACCTATCTCAACTTTTGTTTTTACATTATGATATTTGACATGAAGCTGTCAATTTTGATTGACTGCATTTTCAAATTATTGTATTTCTGATATATACTCAAGGCCAGTTTGATAAGAAAATATTTCAGTACTATTGTGTAGTAGTAGTAATAAACATAGCAGTACTTCAGTAACTCTGAGTATCTTGTACCAAATAAGTAGGAACTATATAGTATGGACTTGCAAGAATGGAGTATCTATGCATAAGGTGCATTTCCACACAAGGTTACCTGTGTATAGAAACAGCAAGTTTAGAAAAAAGAGAAAGAAAAATTGAAGAATAATCAGCATAGAAGGTATGAAAACAGAAACAAGCAAAGTTGGTACAAAAAGCGAAAGTCCCAAAGGCCCATTTATTTATAGCAGAGTTAATCTAACAGTGCCCCCTCCCCCCTGCCTGGATGCACTAGTCCCCATAGCATAAGATAGACTAACCTAACTAACCTATCCCTATAGCCTATTGCCTATCTTATGCCCCCCAAAGAGGTCAATGCAATAAAAGGAAGGAATCTTCAATATCTCAACCCATATTGATCTTAATGCTCGACTAGTAGACACAATGACATTTTTGACACCCAACCAAAAATGATGGAACAAATGATGTTAATTTCTTAAGATGCCTTCTTATTTACTGTAAATCTGACATGAAATATTATTTGCAGTACCACTGATATGGACTGCCTTCTCTGACAGTCTCACTATTGGTTACTATGACACATGAGACTGCATCACCATGACTACCAAAGCAGTGTTGCTGGATGTGGACGCTATAAAGTAGTGCTTATGTATACATTTGAAAAGTAGTTGATTAAGCCTGTTTGTTACTTAAATTTGAAAATTTGTCAAAAATTATTGTAATGTAAAACTACACAAGTTAAGGTGCATGTATGTGCTCGTACAACATTTTATTAATGTGGTATACTTGATAGCATGTTAATGAACACACTTTTTCTTAATAGTAATTAACTTCACAAAAAACTAAAATATGGACATGTAGTTATAAACTGGCAAAGATTTGCTTTAACATCAGTATGTATATGCTAACACTATAAAATTGATATAAACTTTATTCTGAGTGATTTTTATTTTGAGTATAGAAGGAATCAACCATTTTCACAGCATGACTGTTTTACTCATCAGCAGGTATAGGATAGGCAATAGGGTCAAGTAGTAAGGTTTGTCTGCTGCAGGGTGTAATTCTAGCAATCGAGCCTAAGTCAAGGGACTCGCATTTTTGTACCCAATGGGTGAGAGCAAGAGCAGTCGGTTGCTAATTAGAGACAAAATGACCTGCAATTCACTGTTGACAGTAATTTCTGGGGCTTTGTGAGCTGCTATTTTGAAAATTTTGCCATGAACAAAGCATATATGAGGCTCAAATTGCATCCTGGTCTGTTCTATGCTGTGGGGACTGGTGACCCCAGGAGGCCCTGTTAAGACCTCAGTTATAGGTAGGCTTTCAGGACTTGTCAATTTTGTGCCCAGTTTACTCCTTCAATTTTCACACCTCCTTAGCTGTCTTTCGCCTCCTCTTCCTCCGGCATTTAAACTTTGTTTCCTTGTGTAGGGGATCCTGTATGGGAATGCACTCTTTGTATGGATTTGCATGGAGTCTCATTTTCTACTGTTGGTACCAAAGGGTCAATTTGGTTTTGGTGCAAGATAGTCTGAGTCACTGAAGGGCTGTAATCTATAGGAAGTACCACCACTACTATACCAATACACTTTGATTTTTGCAAATTGCTTCAACCATTACTGACCAATGTTTACCTACATGAAAATAGTCTTTAACATACTCACCTTTGGCACTTATGATTGTGTAGGTGGTATGGGATTACTTTTATCTTTGGTAGGTACTATTAACAATTTATTATTCTATTATAATTCTACCTGGTCAAGTAATCATGGTGTCCTCAATATTTTACCTAGTGTGTCCATTTAAGTTATGATTTATCATTGTTTTGCATTTCAGGAACATTTTTGTGTTCAACAAATTGTTATGGCTGAACAAACTGCAAGAGCTTCTTCTTCAGATGACATGGAGGATTTAGAGCCTTTACCTCCTTCTCTAGTAAATATAGTGCAGCAAACCTCTCTCAAATGGGTGTTTGTTGGAGGCAAAGGTGGAGTTGGCAAAACTACTACAAGGTTAGTCTTGGCAAAAATGTTCAAAAAAACAATTAACTGCACTGAAAACTTGCACCTTGTTAGCTGAATTTTGTATGCAATACAATTACTATTTTCCCTATAAGACCAAATTTCCTTGTAGTAGAATACATGAATGTAAAATATGAGTTCAATATGAGTATGAAAAATAATTTTTTATTAGATTTTTACTTGCATCATATGTTTTTAGTGGGATTAATAACAAATGAAAGTAACTGAGGACTGAGGAGTTCTTTAAAATAGATTTTTTTAGTAGATTTTTGTGAGTTGTTACAAAGGTCCATTTATTGTATTTCCATAGCCATGCATTGAGCTACAATTGTAAATAGGATACAATGTTTCTGTATTAGAAATTGCTTGAGGAATGAGTCCAAGTTTTTGTGCACTAGCATCGGTTTTATGAAGTGTAAATTTTAGTCTTCATTTTTTAATGCCACCATGAGTTGAACTGATGGTGTAACAAGAAATTAACTGGCTTGTTATGTTAAGGAATTAAATACTATAATATGGTTATAGATTTGATGTTAATTTGAATGATATATGGCTGAAAACCTAGCCCTTGCTATACAAATACTTGAATTGTGATCAGAAATACAGCTGTGACATAGTAGGCTTCAATGCCAATTATTCCATGATAAACAATTTTCATTCTTTTGGTTGCAGTTCATTGAAGGCGAATCCTTATTCTTAATACACATATATAAAGAATGTAAATGGATTTTTACTTCAAGGGCCTCTTTTCAGTGGAGTCTGTTCATAATTAAGACTTCCAGCTCTGTAATTTGACCTACAGCACACCTGACCTACTGTACTTTCTACTCTTGTGCCCTTCTTAAATGCCATAGTTAGTCACTTCCCTGGAAGTGATTATTCTAGGTGTGTCTGCCCCGAGAACTTTTATGCTATCTAGTGATGTAATGTTCTTCCTGTTCTGCCAACTCTACTCATTTTCTGTAAAAGTATAAGATATTATGATAGATTTGCAACAGGGAAGGTGTTGGCTTATCTTTGAATGAACTGTTAACAAGTATGATTCATGGATGCAAATTCTTTTGTTAATTTTTAAAACTATATTGGATTTTTGCAATTTATTATTGGAAAATTCCTCTAGCAATTACAAGAATTGAAACATTCACTGGAATACTTTGTATTAACTAAGAATGTCTATTAAAATTTCTGTAAGCGTATTTGTGCGTGTGCAGCTGCAGCTTGGCCGTGCAGCTGTCACACGTCCGTAGCTCCGTCCTCATCATCTCCACCGACCCTGCCCACAATATCTCCGACGCTTTTGACCAGAAGTTCTCAAAAATTCCCATAAGAGTTGAAGGTTTTACCAACCTCTTTGCTATGGTAATTTTTTTCTCATTCATGTCGTACTTGTTTTTTTGGTTACATTTTATATACATAAAATTGAATTGAGAGTTAAGATTCATGACATTTTCATTACACATGCTGGCAATATTGATGGAACTTGGTACACCTGTGATGGTTAGTGGTTGTTATGCTATGGGGGCCCTGACTTGTGGGTACTGAACTGTGGACTGGCAAGTTGTCATTCATGTTTTTATTGCTGTAGTGACTTGTGAACCGCCAGCTATTTTTTTAAAAGCAGATAGTCAAGTATTTCACTCAAGTTAAGTGCACTACTATATTTGACAACTGGTCTTCATTTCAATTTTGATTTCTGCAAATTCATTTTAGTCAATGTGAAATTGCCTAGTATATGTATTTTTGGTAAATGAGATACTAGGTACGGATTTAAATTTATCCCATGTATTTCTCAAAGTACAAACAATATTTCCCCAAATATTTGCACTTTATCTTGTTGATCTGGTGCGTGAAGTTAATTTATTCTTACCTGCACTCAGGAAATTGACCCAAACATTGGGTACGCGGAGCTTCCCGACGAATATTTTGAGAACTGCGCAGGTGGCGGCAACGCTGCGGTGAAGGCAGGGAAGGATTTCCTCATGGAGGTGATGAGTGCTTTCCCTGGCATTGATGAAGCCATGAGCTACGCTGAGGTCATGAAGTGAGTTGCATTGGGCTATGCTAGAACAGAATTGAATAGAAGAATAGCAATGAGACAGGTGGCCCATTCTTTGATGTTATCCAAGTCTAATGCTGTCCGACACCAATCATGCGCAGGGAGGTACCAAAGTGGATGTAAAATAGGAGGAATTTAGTGGTGTAGGGTTAGATGTTATGTTGAGGCCATTGATTTGTTTTGTACAGAGCTATGTTAACATCATCAATTGAGGTTAGGTTATGAGTGATGAGGTCAAGACATGTTTAAAATAAAATCATGGTACAGTATTTGTGTGGATTATTAAGACTGCTTTGGTATACAAAATTAAGTACAAATTAAAATTAGCTTGTGAAACTATGTGGATGAAGTCATGGTCGTGTTTTCAATCTCATTTAATGTATGATGAGATGGTGGTTCATATTTGAAGTATATTCCTGTGTTTTACTTAACCTGGTGGATATAAATTTTAGACATCGCTTTTCGACTGATGGTTATCTATGATGCTAGTCCAACATTGAGAGTTTGACGTTTGTTTGATTCAGTCATAAAATTCAGTATTTTTGCTTCTGAATGGTGTGATGTAAGTGTGAGGTCTTAGCTTTGTTCCAGGGTTTACTTCATATTGTAGAATTTATGTTGACAGATCCAGACCGACATTTTTCCATTTTGTCAGTGTCATCGCCATGAAGTTGGCTGGTACGTTCTCTAATACCTTTGTTGAAATTTTATGTAGGTCGTGGCAGTCCTGTTCAGAAATTCCTTTGTCATTGCAATGATTTACTTCCATGTGCATCGGAGGTTGCCCCTAAAGATCAATACTCCTGGGATATGCACAAGTTTTATACCTTCAGTTGACATTGCATACAATCATAAACCGTAAATTTGATGAGGCTGAGCAATATTGAGGACATCAACTCGAGCAAGCCGTAATTTGAATAGCAACAAAGTGACTGCGGAGTTTGTGCCCGTCAGACTGGTGCAAGGCATGAACTTCGACGTGGTGGTGTTCGACACAGCGCCCACCGGCCACACGTTGCGGCTGCTGTCTTTCCCGCAGGTGATAGAGAAGTCCCTCGGCAAGCTCTTCAAGCTCAAGAACCACATCAGTCCCATCGTCAACCAGGTGAGAGGCGCTTCACAGGCTATCAAGTTTTCTTCTTTTACTGATGCCCCTTAAACTTGGAGGGATGTGCTTTAAGGGGATTGGCCTTCAGTGTACCTTGGGGATTTAGCGATCCTCGGGAGATGGGGTAGGATCCCTGAGCTACTCTTACGACTTCCGCTGCTTATTAAAAGAAGGGATGCCTAGGATTCATCCGAGTATAATTCGAAATAGTCGTTGTTTTTTCATTTATTAACCCGAGTAGCCGCGCACGTTATCAAGGGAAACACAACGAAAACTTCTGATTTGTGACCTGGGAGTCCGTAAATAGGCTACGTCAAAGTCGGAAAACCAAAGATAAAGTTAAGAACTTGACCTAGAGCAGAGTTACAATGTGTGAAGGAAAAATAAAATTTGATGAAAGAATGTCATTGAATGCATTTTTGCAAAATTATTTTAATTCTTGGTTCATGGATTTCTGAAAATTAGAGCGACTTGTTAATAGAATTTGAATTATTTAGTAATAAAGCTTCCAGGAAACTTGTAGGTCGTTCATGATTTCTTGGCTAAAATTTTTGTTTTTGGAAAATTTATTTGGTGTCAAGTTTCGGCAATATGCTTAAACACGAGAGATTACTTCCACATTATAAAGGTTAGCCATTTTTCTTGAAATATCGGACTCCCAATTTATATTTTTAGGGATGATATGAAGAACTTCATGTAGGATAAGTTATATTCACCTAAGCTTTCGGGTCGTTTTACACAACCCATTTTATGAGAACAAAATTCTAACATTTGTGAGGGATATGGGCAAAGCGGGTATCTAGTATAAGGGAGTGGAATTTTTTGCACAGTTCATTTTTTCCGTAAAAGAAGAGGGGATCAACTAAATTTCCACGACTGGATAATCCCGTTACAAGTTCAGGAGAATTCGACATATCTGTTAATTAAAATTTGGATTATTGAATGAATAAAATTCTTCTAAAAGTTTTCTCGATCTAACGTTTTTTCAGTTATCAAAATGCTCGAGGCTTCTTGACTTGTTTGATGGCCGTTTTCTTGCAATGCTGCTGAACGAGAGAGCATAATTAATTTTTGTCAATATTATTTTGATGTATTTAGTCTCCTATCGTAATTTACGGGTTTCTCCAATTTACACATTATTGCAATCGTTACAGTAAATTTAGTAGACAACATTGGTCTTTGAGGATTTGACACATGTTCAGTTCCTATTGTTTAATTTAGACTACAAAGTATTTATTGTGGTGCTGGCGATTCTTACATTATATTTTCTAAGTACTCGATTCAATCTTTCAGTAGTTCCTTCAATTTAGGGGGCGGAAATGCATCTGATTTTGTTCGTTTTGTTCGTTTCCGTGCTTTCTTTACAATTGATTCCATTAATTTTTTTTTGATAACCGTTTGCTCACAGAATTTTAGGTTTTGGGTTCTCTCTTCTTGATGATCTGGGGAGCGATATCTGTAACCGCGGTCCTCAAGGGAGCTCGCTACGGCCATCTGAGTCGACATGATATGGTAGCTTCACAACTTCAAATGGTTGTTAGAATTTGTCTGTTTTTTGTAAATACCAAATTTTAACGAACCGTCTTATCGTTTTATCCAAAGATTAAGATATTGTAGTTTTCGGTTGGCTTCTTATTTGCGCGTGAATTGTATAGGAGGAGAAAGTTTGTGTATGAAATGTAGAGATTCGTCGACAATTTGTTCGGGAATTATGGTTATAATATCGTCGAGATATGTTTTCCAAAGTGTTGGCTTGTAGGAAGAGCTTCATTGAAAATTTATTTCTTAATGCTTTGCATCACGAGTTCTGCGAGGACCACGGACACAGGAGAGCCCATTGAGGCTCCGTGTTTCTATTTAAAAATTTCATCGTTCCATTGAAAAATATTGGTTTCTGAGCACATTCAGAGATGCTTCATGACGTCATCAGGCTTTAGTTTGGTTTTCTTGGGTGATATCTTGATTTGATCTGAGTTTTTCTACGTATTGAAGAGCTAGGTTTAGTGGCACTGAAGTGAAGAGAGATTTGAGTTTCTGCGTTTTGAAGAGCTAGGTTTAGTGGCACTGAAGTGAAGAGAGATTTGATTTTCTGCGTATTGAAAAGCTAGGCTTAGTGGCACTGAAGTGAAAAGAGATTTGAGTTTCTGCGTTTTGAAGAGCTAGGTTTAGTGGCACTGAATTGAAGTGAGATTTGAGTTTCTGAGTTTTGAAGAGCAAGGTTTAGTAGTACTAAAGTGAAGAGAAATTTGAGTTTCTGCGTATTGAAGAGCTAGATTTAGGGGCACTGAAGTGAAGAGAGATAGCACATCAAGCGAAACAAGCACGTGGTCGGCAGGGATATTGATGTTTTCTAAAAAACGTCTCATTAGATGGGTATTTTGAAGCTTTTATGGAGCGAAGTCCGTTATTGGTGTTAGAAGTTAGGGCAAAAATTTTCAAGTTTCATAAGTTGGTGAACCGACGAATGATACGATGGGGTCCTGACAGGATTTCCTTGCTTGTTAATTTTTATCGAGCCATGGAAAATAGGTCTAACTGCTGATGAGCGATGCAAATCTTTGTCGATGCAGTTTTCAATTCCTAAAAAAATGAGTTATTTGTTCAGTTACACGTTGATATTTTTTTTGTTTAGTTCAAGCTTTTCGTAGGTACCGGCGTTATTTAAATGCGCTTAAATTTTTTCAATCAGTTCGATTTAATATTACGCTAACATTTCCTTTTTCGGCTGTCGCAGTTATTATATTTTCATCACGTTTTAATCGTTTTATCGCTTCAATTTCTTACTGTGACAAAATCTTATTTCATTTCTAGGATAGTTTCAATGAGCTACTACTTCTGAGGTGAATTATGAAGCATCTCGCTTACTATGCTCTGTAGCAAAGTTTTATCCTGTGAACAAAACTCATTTTTCCTTCTCATCGAGTGCTCCGTGTGGTGAATTTTTTATCCATTTCTCATGAATTGATGCTTTCGTCCGACGATTATTCATACTTTAAAATTTTTATTTAAGCCTTCTTTTTGTTCAGACGCCGGTTTTTATCCTTCTTTGATGGGATGTGGTCACTAGTATTTCAAACATGTTTTTAACGGAAAATCTACTGTGCAAAAAATTCTACTCCCGTATACTAGATACCCGCTTCGCCCATGTCCCTCGCAAGTGTTGTAATTTTGTTCCCTTCTTCGCTATTTCTTATTTTTCTTTTCTTCCTCTTCCTTCTTAACTTGCTGTTTCTATGCGCAGGGGATCTTGTGTGGGAACACACCCTGTGCATAGATTCCCCGTTCTCCTAAGTCCATACTAAATGGTCCCTATTTTTTCGGTGCGAGATAGTCTGAGTTTCTGAAGCGCTGCTTTCACTACTTCTACAACTACTTAAAATATGTTGTGTAAAACGACTCGAAAGCATGGGTGAATAAAACTTATCCCACAAGAAGTACTTTGAATCATCCGTAAAAACTTTAACAATGTAAACTGAAATTGCATTGAGTGCTGATGTCTGTCGACTCAACACCTAGAATACTGTGAGAATGGGAATTTAGCGATCCTTAGGAGATAGGATTCCCGACCTGCTTTTGTAACTTCAAATGTGTAAAATTGTACCATGTAAATTTAAAATAATTTGAAGAGGTATTTAATGCAGATACTTGTCCACGGAACACTTCTTAAAATTCCAAAATAAAGGACCTATTGTAAGCCAAAATTTCCGCTATTGCCTTAATTTTGACTTAGAATAGTTCCTTTATCGTAGAATTTTGTCGCAGTGTGCAAAATTGTGCAACATAGCCTGAGGATGCTCTTACTGGGTATTTGTTTTCAAACTTTCGCTTTACCAATTAATAGCTTTTGGTTTTGGCATCAATAGCGACGATAAAAACTCTTTGCTCCTTTGTGAGCTACATATTTTAGTTAATCTCTCGAATATTTAATGAAGGTATCACAGTCATACGTTTGTTATAGTTATGCTGTTCGTATCCGGAATACGAATAAATTGTTATTTCTTTTATCTATTATTAGTTGAGACCATTATTAAATTGGAGAGTTGGAATACAGGGTTCCGGTGCTTGTGAAGCACTCTGTTTGAAATTGCGCATTTAAACCCTGGTTTTATTTTCAGATGGCCGGGTTTCTAGGCGTGCAGGATTTCAACAGTGACGACGTCTCGAATAAGTTGGAAAGTGTTCTGCCGCTCATAAAGAAACTGAATGAGCAGTTCAGGAACCCCGTGAGTATTTTCTTGATATAATTCATTCTATGCAGCCTCTCAGTAATCGATATTTTATTGATTATATAATGTCTTATTTGAAGTAGACTCTGCTTAGTAATTACACGTTTAGCGGTTGAACCATAAAGGTTATAGGCATATTATGCTGAATTAACTTTTGTATCGAATTTTAATTTAAAAATACGCATTTTAACTTGAGTCTCCAATATGAAGGGATCGATATGGAATATGCAAGTCATTTATTTGGGCCCACAAGTAATGTCTCTCTTGAATCATGTTCATCATCAGTCATTCCTTAGCTGTTGTGTAGGTCTTCGTCGTGTAATTTACATCTGACGTATAAATGTTCTTGAAAAGTTCAAAGAAACAACCTCCTCGAAATCGCCTCCTTCCTTCATTTTTTTCAACACGTCATTCAAAAAGTCCATACATGCCTTGATTCACTTTTGGCTTTCAGGATCAAACGACGTTCGTGTGCGTGTGCATCGCCGAGTTCCTGTCGCTGTACGAGACGGAGCGTCTCGTACAAGAGCTCACGCGCTACGGCATCGACACGCACAACATCGTGGTGAACCAGCTCTTGCTGCGGCCGCCGGGCACTGTGCAGAACTGCGAGATGTGCTCTGCACGGTGCAGGATACAGGACAAGTACCTCGATCAGGTCGGGACTGTGTACCAGGAGTGGTGTTGCCTTATGCCTTCTTGAGTTGAGAATTAATTTGGTGTTCTAAGGAGAGCGGTTATTGCCGTGTGACTTTCTAGGACTCTAGATATTGCTTGAGTTTTGCTAAAACTGACGTCGCTTATCTTGTGAATGTATGCATGTGAAATTCAGTCACGTCTGGTGAACTTACTAGGAAGTTGTTGGGATCTGTATTTCTGATGTACCGTTGTCCCTCGCTTGAAGCACAAGAACAATCCCAGCGAACAACCGCTCTACTGTCGTCCCCTGCCTTGGCGATATTAACTATAAGAAACATCAAACATTCTGAAAAATATTTGTCAAAAGAAATAAGTAGAGTGTGTTATAAGAAGCAAACAAGAAGACCGAGCGGTTGTTTGTTGGACCGATGCG
Source organism: Orchestia grillus (assembly GCA_014899125.1). Lineage (NCBI taxonomy): Eukaryota > Metazoa > Arthropoda > Malacostraca > Amphipoda > Talitridae > Orchestia > Orchestia grillus. The sequence goes on along the minus strand of VOMN01073201.1, from coordinate 12 downwards.
GTGCTCCATGGG
>VOMN01073193.1:0-26182 GCA_014899125.1 Orchestia grillus | reverse complement strand
ATTTCCTGAAATCCCGCCATGAAATCAAACCATTCCGAGCTCGATGGGCTTATCCCCTTCCTCCTGTTCCGTTTTTCCCCTTTTTGAGGAGCAGGGAGCTCACACTGATGGGGTGTGCAAGCTGTGGAAATGGCTCCTTCTGCCAGAACTAAAAGGCTCGTTTGAGCTACAGTGTTTGTCAACGTAAACACTGTTTGCCTAACTGCAGTAGCCTCCTTGCTCGCCCGGGCACGGCACACTGCAAGCGAACTCGAGATCACGACAAACGATGTTCCCGGCAACGAAAGGGACGGCAGGTTTGCGATGGCAATTTATCTACGCGAATGCCACGCAACGCGGAGATTGTGTCTGGCAGTGCTGTGACTATGAGGATATTTTTGTGCGTCGCAAGATGATATGTGCTTCAGTTGAAACTCGTTGCAAATATTCAGACGACAGCCATCAAGGAGTCTTGCTCACCCTTTGGGAAAGGTTTTTTGTCCTGGTCTTGAAGTTGGAGTAAAAACTCACAATAGATCACCATGTCATTGCGGTTAGTGAAGACCAGAAGAATATCATGAAAATTTTACCTTGGAATTGGTGTGATCAGTGAATTTATCTCTAAATAATAAATGATTTCAGCGCACCTTTTTCATCTTTATTTGTCTAGCGCCATTCTTCAAGGCAGTAAATAATGAAATGAATCGTGCTGCGTTTACGACCCTCGTGTACTGCTTTGTGGATGATTTACAGACCTTGATTTTTAGGTACGAGTTAGTGTCCGATATACGATGCAGTAAATAATTGTCGTTTTCAACGCCGTGGTATATTCGGAAAACCTGACGTCAATATCAGATGCGAAAAGAATTTCGACACTTTATCAATCAAATGAACAAATCCTTTTTTCACAGCAATATTGGTTAATGTTCTCTCTGGAAATCATTCTGCTTTAGAATTTCAGCACACTAAGTGTAACCAGAGTTTTTTTCTAGTCACAAATCCTTATACTTTTTATTTATGTTAATGTTCAGAATGTTCAGATCCTGCGAGCTTAAATTTTTTCTTATAAACATGTGCCGTAGCTCGCGAGTAGAGAACCCCCAGAGGAGCACGTGTGAGTGCTTTGGACTGCTATGCTTTTGATCCCACAGTAAATGTAGGGATTGAATACTCGTGGACGCCCTATCTTTGGGTTGAATTTCCGCGATGAGAAGCTTTAGGATGTAAGAATATTCATAAACGGAATAACAGGTGCATCTTTTCATTAATATATTTTTTCGATCCAACTTTATATCATCTTGTGCACGTCTGCAAATTCGACTAGCTAGCGAGGTGCAAAAGGGTTTTTTCTGTTCATTGCCGGGGCCAGGTGGATAGAATATTCCAGAGCTGGTCCCTTCCACCACAGCACCATCCAACTGACGAGATCCAGCACTGGCAGTTCAGTTCTGGCCGTAACATAATCCAGCTGGCAATGTAAGAACTTTCTATCCAGCTGGCACGGTAAGAATCTTCTGTTTAACCGACTCTGAAAAAATCATCTATCCAACTGGCTATGTAAGAAGCCTTTATTCAGTTGGCTCTGTGAGAATCTTCTATCCAGCTGGATCTGTAAGAATCCTCTATCCAGCTGGCTCTGTAAGAATCCTATATCCACATAGCTCTGTAAGAATCCTCTATCCAGCTGGATCCATAAGAATCCTCTATCCAGATGTCTCTGTAAGAATCCTCTACCCAGATGGCTCTGTAAGAATTCGCTATCCAGATGGCTTTGTAAGAATCCTCTACCCAGCTGGATCTGTAAGAATCCTCTATCCAGATGGCACTGTAAGAATCCTCTACCCAAATGGCTCTGTAAGAATACTCTATCCAGATCGCTTTGTAAGAATTCTCTATCAAGCTGGCTCTACAAGAACCTTCTTACCCAACTGGCACTGTGAGAATCTTCCCGCTAGGGCATCAGAAAAATGATCCTTGCCTGGGTATCATTCCAACTCGGAGATCGAGATCTGCATGATTTATCTCATGGATATTTCCGATCGCGGAACGTGACGCACCATTAATAAGGCACGCGTGCTCGAATAAGTTCTGGACAAAAGTCCGAGGCGATGTTTCACATCGACAACATCGTCGTATCGAAAATTTTACGAAGTCTTCGCTGAAGATTTATTTGCACGTCCCGCGTGTACGACTCTCTCCATTTCATGAAAACTCATTGATATTTCAAAAATGATAGAAAAAACAGTTGGAATCAATCAAAGTTTCCCAGTTGTTTTTTGTATCCATATTGAGTTTGCGTGTTGAGGAACTTACCTCAAGATCTTTTACCATTTTAATCCTGAAATCTGTGCATTACTTTTTTTAGCGATTATGTAATATGCATTCCCACTGAAAATGAGGTATTCAAATTTGAGTTTATATCCAGTATTGGAGATGTCGTTCTGGACTATTGTTTCGTGCGAGCCTATTTTAAACAATTTTGAATCGATTGAAGCGCTCATCGTTCACCTCTTGTACCAATTTTAATTACCATTAATGAAAATTTTACAATTTTATGATACTTGTTTTATTACACTATTATGACTCAAAATTTACAATGACATTTGAACGAGCCTGAATGCTTTTATGCGTTTTTCACATAAGCTCACATGTGAGAAATTCATTCTGTTAGCATTAGTTCATTCTGTGCTAGCATTAATGCAATCTGTGTTAGCATTGATTCCCTAAAAAAATAGAGTTTTCGAAAGGATGTTAACAAACACCTCAACCAGTTTCCTGGAAGCTGATCTGCCACCGATTCCAGCTCACGCAGGAGAATTACTTCATTATACCATTTTCAGTGATGCTTCCATACTCTTGCTCATTAGAGGCCGCGGACTGAAAATGAACTGCGTGAGAGTGCTAATTAAAGTCAAGCAAATTTCTGTGAATACTGACAGTTGTGAAGCGATAGACATTATACTCGTGACCTCGCATGCATTACGTGAGATAGACGCTTTTTCTGCTTCTCTTTCAACGCTGGAAATAGACTTAATACCTGTCTTTTCTTCTACGCTTGTAGTTTTTCCACGCTTTACGCAAGTCACTCCGTCTGAACCAGAGATTCATGAATATTTTGTCTCTATTTGATGAGGTCTCTCGAATTAATATGATGATATTTGATTTTTCATAGCTTACCCAGTGCCAAGTGTATCTTTTTTTACAGCCGTAAGTCTATTTTACATTGCGGTTGTGGCTGAATAGGTGTGAAAAAAATTTGGCAATATTATTTAGAAACACGAAATCAGTTTCTGGTCAAATTGTGACAACGAAATGAAATACATTATTGTCGCACTGAATAAAATTTATGTCTTTAAGTCTTGAGAACTTTTGGGATAAAATAAAAATTCCATTCACTGAATTCCTGGAAGTTAACTCGGACAAAAAGGTCCGGGCCACACGGATGTGCTGCGTTTTTGCTGCTGCTTTACTTACAGTATTTGTGCTCTCATGACAGCTAACTGCTGAACCAGGTTGTTCCCCACATCAGATTGATGGTAAATCTAACCAACAGAGAATAGATACACACAAGCCGGGTGCACTCGTCGCTAAAATAAAAGAAAAAAGGAGCTACTATAATGTTCGGTAAATGTACAGATGGAAATTTTAGTACACGGTTTTTCCTGATAAACTATTGCCTAATCCAACACTTTCACTGCTCCATCGATAAATTTATAGAATTATTGTAGATCCGAATGTACCGAATTCAGCACATCCATTCAAATTACCGTACGACTGCAATGTATTTTCTTAAGCCAATTCCCTTTGATGTTGTCATTTATCCCAACAGAGGAAGTCCTCGGGAGCATTTCCTGCGAAATTCTCTTTTTTATTCCGCCGTAATTAGAACGATCTTCATCGGAGGCCAATTAATTCGTCTTTGTACGAGCACTAATTGGTCTGCAAAAAACCTTCTCGCGCAATTTTTGCCTAACATGACGACTGCTCTACGAGGGTACTGAAAATTTTGAATTATATCCTTTTTCCAAAACGTGTACGCCGAGAAAAATATTCCCTTCATAGTTAGCGTAACTATACGGGATCAAAACATTAGTTTTGCGATAAAAAAAAAAAGAATGCCTAATTTGCAACGGAACTCTAAGGAAGGTCAGGTTACAGTGCTTATGGGTAGGCTTCTGGGGAACCTAATATTCAAGAAAAAAAGAAGAACCAACGTAATTGGTCACACTTTTAATTAAATTTCTTTTGCATACGTTTTGGAACACTAAACTTCCATCATCGGGGTTAAAAGAACACATAGGTGAAAGTTTTGAATATGAAACTCTAAAAGCGATAACTAAAATGAAAGATCACAGATATTGTCTTCAAAAATATAAATCCTAAGCTCAACATTTCGTCTTTTAAGTTGCACGCGATTTCGTATCACACACATACTTACATTCAACGTCGCCCACACACACACACATGTCCGAACACACCACCACATAAACATAAAGGTTTTTTAGCCCAGATAATGGAATCTTAGTATTTCGAAACTATGCAAAGAATTAAAATTAAAGATGTTCCCAATCACGATGGTTTTTCTTTTATTTTGAAAGTTAGGTCATGTCATGTGCAATATATTACAGATTTAGAGAGTGCGAGGGTCAGGATACTGCCCGGAAGAGGTTCCAGTCCAGCCTACAAGGTTATAACGAGTAACCTTTTAGAAAAAAATGCATGGCCATGAGCTAAAAAGAGCTCATGTATCATTCTCGGCGCCCTAGAATAAGACTGATGACATTACAGTTTAAAACAACCTCGGAATCCTTCTAACGATGCTGCCTTCCCTCGCTAACTTGAGTTAAGTTTTGCGACTTCTTATTCTGGGGGACGCGTCTGTAGAGCTGGGCTCGAGCTATCAATTCGACGTCGAACGTTTCGGCTGAAAGACTGGTCATTGATGCTCGCTGCAGGGCACAACTTTTCCAACGCAATGCCAATTCGAAAGTGAGATCGTTATTCACGGAAAGTTGGCACCAAAGTTGCGAGGGCTATCATTTAGAGTGATACCTTGTTTTAGAGAAACGCTTTCTGTCGATTCAAGTCCGTTGTCAGCTATTGTTCCTTCTTCATTCGGCTTTTGATGCAAAATTAATGTAACCATCCTCTGGGTACTTTGCCCCAGAAGTTGGAATGGTATTTCGCTTGACTTTAGTAAAGTTATGCTGAACCGTTTGTAGTACAGCATGAATGTACTTACATATACAAGACGCAGGTAAACTGTAAGTAACACATACGAAGATAGAAATAAGAGACGTGATGGAATTTCATGAGTGAACAGAAGTCAGGCTCTAGTTTTTCTGTCGACAGTTTCATTGTTGACTCGATGGACATTTGTCCGATGGTCCTTCATTGTGATGTAAAACAAACCTAATCGATGTCAAATAAAAAGTTAACCTTTTCTCGCAGCATGTCAACATTGCGTCTTGGTTGGTTAATTTGCTCACACTCTCAAAGCAGTGCTATCATCCCATTAGTCACGAATTTTAACATTCCTAAATGCAACACTTTGACATAACTTGAGCCAATTTGTGAAACCAAACGATTAATTTCGACGAGATGTAAAATAAGAAGACTTTCGAAGAGGTTTCAATACATCAAATTTCAATGCTGTCCTCTTAGCCGTAGAGCTTACTTACATATGCTTTATACCAAGCTAGGATTCCCTTGGCATTGAAATGTATTTTGAGGTCTTGAAAATAGGGAGTCTGTTAGACTCAACGCTCGAATCTAACCATTCTTTTAACGTAAGAACTTCTTTCTTTTCCTTTCTTGTACCTTATTATCTTTCAAATCATACCTAACCCTTCATCGTCACCAAGAACCTAATTTCAAACTACTCTCCGTATTTTACAATAAATGTACTTCGGAATCTTTCAAATCATACCTAATCCTTCATCGTCACCAAGAACCTAATTTCAAACTACTCTCCCTCCTGTTTTGGGGGTCGCCGTTCCAAAGTGGGAAGCCTGAAAAAATCCCGCAATCAAAACTGGGGGAAAAACAGCATGCTGTTACAGAGGCGAACTTCATGCACAAACTTTGTCGATTTATGGCACGTAGTAACTTTTGCGCTCTGGCTGTCGGTGCATGCGGCGTTTTGGTGACCCCAACTAAAATATGCCCAGCACAAACCCCCCAAACTTTGCCAGGATTCCAGTCTCATCTCAACAAACCGTCGGGCGATGGACCCGAGGATCTTTTCGGGGGGATTTATCCTTCAGAAAAGAGGATGGAATTTTCTGCCCCAGTGGCGCTAGGCAAGTAATAGAAAGACACACACACACGCGCGGGTGCACACCTGCATTGCCGTTGAGAAAATGAAGCGTTTTCTTGTGAATTGAAAATGGGTTCGTGAGCTCAGTAAATTTCATAACGTTCCGGTAGAATAAATAGGACCAAATTCCTTCCCCGTAAAGCACATTTGTTTGCAAAGGATAAAAAATATTTTCGATCTGTGCTGAACGATATCCATTCCGATAGTTAGTTTTCTGCATTTAAGTTCACACAAACGTTACGCCTATCAATAATCTTACAAAATGTTGCACTTAAATCTTCATGGGCCAACTGTACCTTACAAATGCCTAAAATGAATGCTTCATTTCTGTTCCTACTGTCAATCAATGCTGCGGAAATCCCTGATCTACGTCGTTGCGTTACGACGACTCAGATTCCCTATAATGCATTCGTTACCTGTACATCAAAATCTACATTTTTTCCAGTTACATTGATAAACTTATAAAATATTTGATAAAAATACCTGGGTGGCCAAAATTATGTACAAATAAAAGCTCCGGCGAGAACGGTAGACGCGGATGTATTGCAGCTTCAATCGTTTTCGGCCATGACACTAATGAAGAGGATTTTCTCAAATTTCTTATTGAAATTCTGATTGCTGCATCGTGCTGGAGAGTAATTGCAGCTTCTTGGGTTAATTCTCATTCGTTTCGTAAGCACTCAGGGGCCAGCAGCTGGTTCATAGTTTCATGAAAATATGACATTATTCGAGATATGTTGGAAAACGTGATCTATAAATTAGGCTCCTTCAGTATTTTTGGACAGCAGATTCTTCAGCTCTTCGCTTCTCGCAGCTGGTACGTATGTAATATTTCACGCAGTAGCTTTCAGATTCGATTTCACTGAGTTTCTACAACTTTTTTCCGTAAGCAGTTTTTAGTGCATTTTTCATTCATTATGCGTCACTTTAGAATTCGTACCTTTTTTTCTCAAAAACTTGGTCTGATGTCCTGATTTTTTAGGGGGTTCTGCCCCCAAATATTTCAGTACAATTTGCATTTTTGAGTATAGCGCCTGTAAGCTTATTTCCATGTGCGCCGCACTCCGAAGAAATATTACTTTAACGCTATTTCAGGTACCTCTGATCAAATAAAATACCTCTCTTTTCCATCTGTTCGTTATAAGAAATACTGCGGCCGGAAGTTATGGGCTTTTATGTGAACTAGGATTTATGACACGCAGAACTATTTAAAAAAATATATCTATTTATATTTACGTAAACTAGAATTTATGAAACATTTAACTATTATAAACAATCATGGGCTGTTCTCCCGACGAACTCCCTTCACCTTCTCAGTTGTTACTTGTACGTGCGATGCTACGATGCGTCATTAATAATAATCACGAGTCAATTGTGTAACATAAATAAGAGACTATACTACTTTTTTTTAAGATTTATGACTTCAAACCTCCATACGTGTGTTGTGTTGCCATCGCATGCAATTTTATTCGCACAGGCAGCGAAAGAGATTCAAGTAGAGTAGAGATTAAGTAGAGATTTATTTTCTTTATCCTCTTAGAAATTCTCTCCATTTGCTCTGAAAAATGCCCTCGACAAACTGAGAATGGTTTCACGTCATCACTTTTAAGACTCGACTTTTATTTCAGGTCGAGAGAACCACCCCAGACTTTTTTGCCTGATGAATTGAAGATATATTTTTGAGTTTAAAACTCGTTTGCGTTTGAAAAAGCGCTGTCAAAACTTTGAAAAGGCAGAGTAAGGCAGTTAGAGAGTCTCTTTATAGGGCAATTGAGCTCACTCAATTATGTTGGTAAGAGACTCTCCTCGGAACGAAATTGGTACGTTTTTATCGGTTAGATATTTTCCTTGTGTTGAAATGGATCTTCAGTTAATATGAGCCAGGTAGATATTATCCTTATTATGAAATAAAATTCTCCTAATTTTGTCAGATATTATCTCAAATGAATTGATCAGCTAAATCTATTTAAATGGAAATAGTAATTTATTTATTCCGTAGTTTTGACAACTTATAATTGTTGCACTTTTTTCACAATCCGATTATCCCGATGACAATATCCAATGTAAAATTCTTTGGATATGGCATATACTTAACATGATCTACTTGGCACGGAGCTCTAAATTTTTCTTATTTATAAGATATATATACAAATCAAAATATATGTATTCCAAAAGCGCACAGGGTTAAACATAATTTATGTTATATAGAAGTGATATTTGTTAGATTCTACTTCTATCACAGAAACATTTGTAATCAAAATCTCATGTAATCTATGCACATCTCATGTAATCAACTTCTCATGTAATCTCTGTACATCTCATGTAATCCACGTCTCGTGTAACCAACATCTCATGTAATCCACATCTCGTTTAATCAACATCTCAAGTAATCCATATTCTTAATCCACAGCAAGATATATGTTCTCAGTTTTGCACTATGGTATGGAATCGAAGATGTGTTTGAATACAACATCGAGAAATTCCTTGCCTCAACTGGAAGGAATCCTTTATCTGCCTTAACCCGTAAGAATTTTTCAATTAAGACCCACAGTCAGCTACGACGGCCAATCAACTCCCTTATAAACAGCAGACCGCTATTAGAATTACTTCAAAAGCACAGGCTTTCTGATAAAAACGTACACTTCACTATAGGAATTGAGAATATCAATAGTTCTCGTATCATTAAGCCGATTTTAACTCAGTTCCTTTCAATGGAGCCATTGCGTGACTATTTCCATGTCAGAATACTGTGTCTATGATGCATTACTTTTTTTCTATAGAAAATTGCACATTTTTATATGGAATCCTGTAGTTTCTAAGTACCTGTTATAACTAACTCTTCAAAGCGAAAACGTTTCTGATGTAAAAAATACTCTTTGCCCAATCCTGATTACCTAGCTCTAATATTTAAAAAATCCGTTCTTTTAGTAAAATTTATCAGTAACTCAAAAATAACCATCATGCCAGAGTACTTGGTACTTTACTTATTTCCTGTTAAACTAATCGTCTCAAAATCTCAATTCAAAGTCCTCATTGTTCTACGCACGTCATTCATGTCCTCTGTGTTTCACGAATTTTGCTGTCACGAATCTACCCTTCGCTACATTTCAAAGTCTTCAGCCATGGCCTCGCAGCAATGCGTAAGGGAGAAGAAGCCATTTTTGGCCTGGAAGACCGAGCAATAGCGCGTAAGTATCCACTGCGCAGCCCAGTGGGATCTTCCTGAACAATCCCATCGATGGAAACGCCTACACTCGAGTGACAATTCCCTGCAGACGCAAACAGTTGATTTTGAAACTATCCCCATTTCCCGTTCTTTTACACAAGGGACTCCATTGATATTCTATTGATATGGAAACTTTTAACTGGAAATGCCAGCTTCACGGCCCGGAGAGCTGCATTATGCAGGAGCTGTAAGAAGAGCAGGGGTACATTTAGAAGGCCTTCTCTCTCGCCTGCTATTGGTCTCGGCTTTGGTGGCTCTTATTGAAGCTTTTTATGAGCTTCAAACACTTTAGCTTCATGTGTTTCAAATGAAGAAACTACGCGGGAGCTTTCCAGGTTCGTCGGCCACTGATCTAAAGTGTTCACGTATGTATTTTATTTTTTGTACTGAATGCTCTGGTCGGTTGAAAATAGGTGTTATATTTTCTTCAGAGTGCGATGCTCCAATTACTTAGTTTGATTTTTTCAGCCTGTAAATCTGCAAGGCTTGTCAAAATTGCCTGTTGGCTGCCAGTGTGTAAATTCAAATGAATAATTTAGAATCCCATTTTTCAACAGCGTACTGCTGTCGTAGTTTGATTCAAATTACATGCGACACAATCTTCAAAATTTATTTCTATTTTCTAAAACTCGCCCCAAAAACCTAGTTGTGCACGTAGCTAGATGAGAAATATCTATCTCGAATATTAATGACCTCTTTGCTTATAACTAATAAGAATAACTTGCCTTTAATTTCTTTACTAGCTACTAATGTTTTCGCAGGATTAAATAGCAGTAAAGAAAATAATTTTACATGGAAATTAATTCTGCGTTCATTTCAATGCACTCGACAGTCTTTAGAAGGAACAGTTTTAAAATGATATCTTAAAATTATTCTGTATGTAGTACTAAGAATTGTTTAAGAACGTGTACGTTGGGACTCGTTAATTTATGAAAATAGAGGGGCGAGCTTTAAATGGGCACAAAAGAAAATACATTTTAAATTGTAACTGCCGTTTCCCTCCTCAATAGTTCTTCACAAGACATAAAATCTTCAACTAGAAGATATCAAATTATTCGTCTTCGTGTTGATTTGCCCAAAAAAAACCTCGGAAATTCAGTTAACGAAGCGCAGAATTTGGTTTCGATTAATTCAGCATGCAAATGATTAAGCAAAAGAATAAATTAAAAGTCAGCTTTAAAAAGATTTAATTGGACTCTCTCCTTGCTGCGTGGATTTCATCGTACCCTGTGTTTCCTGCACATTGGAGGTATAGTGGTCTACCTCTCCCTACATATATATATACAGTGGTCTACCTGAGTGACTCCTTCATGTACAATATGTTGGAAGCAGAAGCCAATGTCTTTTCTGCATCCAACCTTCTGGACCTCATCTTCCTCCTCCAGTTCAGATCGTTCACACGCAGAAGTCAATCTTTTCACTACCTCCAACCTCATATACCTTCACCATTGCAGAGAATTTGGAGTTTGGAGTCAACGTTGCCTCCAGACTCGTGTGCCTCGTCTACCTCCTCCATCTCGGAGCGTGTAGAGGTAGTTGTCACGCCCCTGCTCTAAGAAGAGGTATGTTTCGCGCTCGCCTTGGTCAAGGCATAATTTTGCACCTCACGACGCTCCCCAAGACAAATCGCCGTGCTTCATCAAGTCGCCAACGCCTCTAGCACTTTCTGGTGTCCGAGAAAGATGAGTTAGGGTAAAAACATAAGAAAAAGAAACAGGCTTTTCTTTAATAATCTCGGTAAAGTTATGGTGCGGTGGCTTTTTACGGGGCTCCTGTTCTATAAAGTGACAAAGAGCTCGCAGGAAACTTGCATAAAATAGGAATGGCAGCCCGAAAGCTAGTTGGGGAAATGGGAAATAGGAACTGCATTGCACTTTCTTTCTTCAAACCTGGAAAAAAATTCATGTTTGATAATTGTAATATTTAGGACGACACAATATCTCCCGATAATAGTCAAGATATAACGGTGTGGAAAATTTTTCAAGCACAAGAGACTAAAAAGCTAAAAGGTTCAAAATTTAGATATTCAAAATTCTTCACATTATGTGCAGTCTATCATAAGCCGTGCCTCATACCTTGCTCAAAAATATCACACGCTATAGTTAACGAACTTTAACCTGGTGGATTTAATTATATCTACCATTTTTAAGATATAGGAACTTCCATAAAAACGCGGATACGAATTAGGCAACACTTCAGTTTTTTTGAATGATTTTATCACGCTTGTTGTCTTCTTTTACTCTGGTTTTTGTTTTATGTTCTTTATAGTTCCAGTGAGCTGTGCGCCATTGAGCGTTTTCGAGTGAACACTACAATCTAATTTTAAATTTTGCTATCCAATTGGATCCCCTCTTGAAGAACGCCCTGTTATCCTTGGTACGCTCTTTGATGTCTTTTTATGGTACACCCTTTATTTTCCTTGAATTACAGTATGCGTTAATGCATTTACGCTCAAAACTTTTATAGTACTGCCTTTATTATATATGATTTGCACGTTATCCAACATATTTTATCCACGAGACAGAACAGGAAAATAATGTACATGCATGTTTTATGCAAGACGACAAAACAGGAGAACAATGTACATGCTTATACGCTCCTGGTACTTAATGCCTATACGAAGTTAGCACGTATGGCAATAGTTCAAAAATGGTAATTAGAATATAAAATACTGTCATATACGTAGTACTTCTTGATGGATGCACCAAATTAACGTACTCAGAGGGAAATGAAGAAAATTAGTTTCCTTCAGATTAGAAGCTAAAAAAAAGTTCACACCTGATACGAAATGACATAGTTTTATGCTTTTCTGAATGCAGCTCTTTCTTTCAAGTACCTAAAAATAGTTAATAGCTCTGTCCAAAACAGCGTTTTCTGAAAGCAGTTCATACTTCCTTTCTCTGGCCCCGACTATTCCTTTGACCGCATCACAGTTTGCATAACTTGTCAGGAATTTACAGCGCTTTGCTGAGGTTCTAGAGAAAGTAAAACTACTAAATCTCCATATTTCGTACCGGGATCCGGTACGGCAGCTCCATCAAGACTTTCATCATTTCTGATGTACGAATATTGTATGTCTATTTAGCTTGATATAAAGGACACCTTTTGTTTTAAAAGATTTTGAAGAGAGATAATTGAACCTAAGGGAAAGCCGATGACATTGGGCATGCATCTCTACTGACAGGTTACTTTCGATGCTCGCACCAAATTTTGTGTGTGCCTAATTTTAGCTCCAAACTAGGGTTCATTCTTCGCATAACGTTGCATAACGCTCTGTATAACGTTGCCTGCAATTGTTCATCAAATCAGTACATTGTTGAGTCTGAAAGCCGACCTGTTTCAATTTTTATTATTCGTTTGGGGGAAGGTGAAAAGTAGAAATATTCTGATACCTTCCAATTTCTACTAAAAAATTATTCATTAGGGAGAACCTCAGTTCTAGTCTTACATTCATTCGCCATCTAGGAGTCTCATTGTTTGCGAGCTACAAAAGAACTTCATTTCAACCCTTCCCACCAGAGACGAGTCAAATCGTTTTTACACAACTTGTGCATTTCAACATTGAAAGAGTTAACGCGTCAAAGCATCGATTTCTTCTCAAGAAAACTGAAACGAACTCACTTGCCAGTTCTTGATTATTGCTGGCGTTAACCGACCCTTTCTGAATGTAACCATGCAGCTACAGTAACTACATTCACCGTATGAAGCATTTATCGTATGAATATTGCGTGCTTTCGTCACAAAAATTTGCCTGGAAGAGGATAATCATGGATTTTCTGGATGTTTTCGAGTGTTACCACATAAAAATTCTACTGAGAAGATGAGGAAAAATGATCGCTTTGAACAGATGACATCCAAGATTTTCACATGCAATAATCTGACTTACTGGCTATGGTATGGCAAGAAAAATAATAGGGAAATAAATATGAGGTTCATCTGTTCTAATAGTACATTCGGTGTGTTGAATTATTTTAAATCCGAACACTTTTTCAATGAAGCAAAGAACATATATATACGCTCTTACGTGAGATAGTACACCTTAGCACAGGAAATCTGAGCCGTCAGAATATCCTGCTCGTGATGATCTAAAGCGTATAGAAAAGATCCCTCCTCCACTTCCATGTTAACCCGATTCTGAAAATAATTCATTTTTTTTCAAGCACTCCTGGTACAAGCACTCAAATAAATTTTATTTAAATTACTTCTCTGTCTAAGCTCCCTTCTATGAAGTTGTAATGCCTGACACACATGTTCTTCATTTAAAACTGATATTTCAGTTGCTTAAGTATGAGACTACTCAATCCACAAGAAAAGTATCGGCACTAGAACTTTCGAAAGTAAATGTAAGTTCAGATGAACTTATGACCGATAATACGAAATTTAACGATTTTGACGTCTTTTCATTGGTAGATTTAAATCCCTATTATTTTTGGAAATGAACTTTACATCTTTCATGTTCTAAAAATTTGAATCAAATTCAAATTATTTCATGATCGTAGGGCAGTTGATAGTATTCAATATAACTAAAAACGTGTTGATTCATATACATTGATACGCACTGCACGTGCTACAATTCCCAAGACAAATTCCTTCAACAGTTAAAATCAAATTGATTTGGTATGTATCTCGTGAATTCACAAGTCGGGCTCTTTGAGATCGAATTGCTGTTGGCTGCTTTGTTCTCTTAGAGACAACCAACGTAATACTTTTGTCATGTTCAATTCATTTCAAGTGATTAAAAATAGAGAGCACAGTTCCCAATTAACATGAAATCTTGCAACAGTTGATTTGGAGCCCATTTCGATCTTGGCTTAGTTCAACTGAAAGCTAATCCAGCAGCTGCTGCTTTGAAACAAGCGATGTCGTATCCGATATTTCTTCACGCCCCTCACGAAGCGACGCTGTTGGCGAGCAACTGTCTTCAGATAGCTGTGAAATAACCATTTTCCCTTTGTTTGTCCAGCGTTCGCTGCCTAACCTAACACTTTGACACTTTGATCGCTACGGAATGAATGGCTCGATGAGCTCCTCTCAGCCCGAATTTCAAGTCCGATGCCATGACACTCGACTAAAAACCTCTCCATTGAAGAGCTCTCGAAAAGCAGCAATCGCTGGCCAGAAAAAGGTCAGTGCTCCAGTCCGAAGGTTTTTAATGAGAGAAATTGTAGGGAGACATGATTTGAATTCCTGTGCCCTCGGCAAAAAAGATATCGTTTGCACACTTGTCTTTAAAAGCTGGAGTTGTGAGCTACAGATCTGTGTTTCCACTGCTGCAGATGTGATTGCTATTCAGAAAGGGCCGTCATCCGTCCTGTGAGTTTCGCTTCCGCTTGCTCAGTTGAAAGTTATGGTTATGTTCTAAACAAACTCGCTATTCACGACGAACTTTCGCTATGGTGAAAAAGAACTTACGATTAAAATTGTTCATAAAAATCGTAAGCTGTACAAAATAAAGTTTTTTGACTCAGTGCAAATGTAGAAATACATCATTGCGCCTCAATGAGCGTAATAATTTCAGATATTAAATAACTCTTTCATGATCCGAATCTAAATTTTACGTATTTTGCTTAAAATGAGGCGCGTACTGAATTTACATAACGGTAAAAAAAGCTTTCTAGTTTTTGCTACCAGCGGGAATGTAAGAGAGAAGAGTTTTAATTTAAATCCATTTGCAACCGTCCCAGAGACTCCAATAAGTGAATTGGCGAGAGTTTTAGTGTAGAGGTATAGCAGGTGTACCTGGCTTATGAGGTCTCGTTGAAAAATTAGATTATAACGAATGCGATGTAAAAACTAATATTATATAAAAACTGCCATGCGTTCTCTCGATACTGATAAAACCACCTGCAGAGTATGACATGTAAATTTACAAGCGTTAAAAAGAGGCAGCGTTTTCTTTACGGTCAGAAACTACAAAGTCTTCAAGTGAAAGAAACCTGATTGAAATCATTCAATTATAGGAAAATGAGGCCCTTTTCACTTTAGTAAATAATCCCCACATTTCTTAACAGCTCAGCCGTATGCGAGATGCCAGAAAAAGTAAACCTGAAAATAATTTAAAACGAGTTACTAAATTTGTGACTTTTACGCTTCATTCCCAGACTTCAGCGTCGCTTCATGGCCGCTGGCCACGATGTGAAACAGACGAGTTTCGCAGAATTATTTCGCCGACAAAATTAGCTCGTGAGCGTCGACATTCATTCACACGAGCCTCGTAATTCGTTTTCTGTTACTTTATCTTTGGGAGGACGCTCGCTGACCAGTCAAACGTGGGGCAAAGATACCTCGGTGCGCTACAGATATCAAAACGGCGTTATCAATACCAATACCTCAGAATGCAATAGATTAAAACGTCAAATAGGGCTTCCAAAGACTACGATAATGGTGGCACGATAGCTTATGACCATTAATATTTTGCGGAAATATGTATAGTGCTCCTAAACACTGACCACTGACCACTGATGGTACACTGATTAGGGAAGTAACGGGCTCTTTTGTGTTCAAGTATGTGAAATACTTGACAACTGATTAGACTATCAGCAACACAGCATTTGACATTCAAACTCAACTGAATTATTTCGCTTATTTTTAACGACATCAGATTAAATTTCTTCAATTCTCTTGCTATAAAGACGTGGAGTGGATTATTAAAATGAGTGAGAAATGGGGGAATTGACCGTTTTTAAGCTAACTTTAAGATATGTATGAACATACGAGCAGCAAATAATTAGGAAGTGCCCAATGAAAATGTGTGCATTTGTAACTTTTTCAACACCGATGATGAATGATCTTACATTAAGAGCATAATAGAATTGTAGCTCTAGCGTTAGATTAATCGAAGATTAACTCTTGCTAATATAACTCAAGAAAATAAGACGTAACCTTATCAATACATTCCTACATGCAGAATTCTCCAAAGGAAAATCCCAAAACCAGGGAAACATCGCACATATTGGCCACACGTCACCCTCGTGAAGCTCCGCTTTTGGAAAACTTCAAGGCTACAGGAAGCGGCGACTGACAGGACACAAGCCATCTGCCACGCGAGTAAGAAACGACACCAGAGAAGGAAGGAAAAATCAGCTCAACAGCTTCAGTGTCTCAAGTCGAGGCTAAATCGTCTCTTTGGCAAAGTTTGGAGCGACGCAAAGTTTCAGGCCTGCTAAATTAGCGCTAATTAGTCGCCCTCTACGACTCGGAATGAGTTTGCGCTCGCCCTTGGAAATGCAATTGGATTCTCTTTCAATCTTCTTGGTGTTTTGATCATTTCCAAATAGCACTTCACAGCACCAAGTTATTATTAACGCATCTTGTTTCGGTCTCTTCTAGAAAAATGAGGGAAGCAAGGCTTCTTAAACTGAAAAGTTCAGTTGGTTATTTTGAAAATTTATGTTGGTTTTATACAAACAATTCGAATTTTCCACGAATAAGATTACATTTTTTTCGATGCATTTCCTCACTCCTCAAAGAAGAGTGTTAATAACTCAGTAAGAACAAAAGAGTTATTTCTGTTTTATAACCCCCATTCAGATTCTCTGAAAACATAAAGGCAAAAATTTCACCAGCATTTTTTGTAATACGAATGCAGTAACATAAGATTACGTCAGCTCTTCATGAAATTCTGGAACGTTTCAAGGAATTTGGAAACGTTATTTTAAGTCATGATGCAGTCAAACAGAATGTGCTTCATTGCTCTGAAAAAGCTGCTTTATACTGAAGCTTCATTCAACGTCACAAAGATAGGACTGTATAATACGAAATAATCTAAGTTATTAAATTAGGAATATTTCGAACAAATTTCGAACGAATAAAATAGTTTTAAACTGGATAGAGTTGTTCAATTGATGCCTGCATTTATTTATTTATATGCAATCAAATTAAAATATGTGAAACAATATATATAAAATCGATCACATTTTATGAAGTTTTATTCATAAGAACTACTAATTTAAAAATACGACCCTCAAATCGAAAATATATTAAATTTCAGTTAATATCAATAGCATAGAATGTTTTTGAATTTTCATGAGCTTGAGAAATATTTATAAGAATAAGATTTTCATTTAGAAAAACATGGCGAACAACCTGATCATCAATAGGCTGAAATCGATTCCTATTTTAAGGAACTTAAATTTTATTCGGTGGAAATGGACCGATAAATGGAGGAACTTCATTGAAAACTGTAGCCAGCAGAAAAAAGACACACTATTATGAAGGTAACAATGAACAGGGCAAAGGCTCCTAGTCATTTTCTATATCGTTGAATGTCACCGAACAATGTGCTCCAACGTGCAAAAAATGGCACTTATACTTTTAGAACTTAAATAGGATTCCGCAGTGCTTTTTTCAGTACAATTTCATGACAATTTCGATACAATTTCATGGTAATTCTTCCATTTTTATCGAGTCGAGTAGAGTTCGGTGCACGAATGAATGTTTACTTTTGGTGACTACCGATTTGTTTTGATTTACGTTCTTTATTGTTATAATTCAACATGTAAGTCACTCGTCGTCTCATAAAACCACGGCATCGTACATAGTACCCCTTTCCGACGGCAGCCCCTTCACCCTTCTCGATATTGAACGTCAATGTGTTGTTGTAATGTACGTGTAATCATAGCTTTAAATAGGATTTAGTGTTTGAAAATGTTTCTTCTAATAAATAACTTTAAATTACTCTCGAATTGTTCATTAATGCGTCAAATACTATTAAATCTGCAGACAACTGTCATATTATTCAACTACTTAAATGCATACGTAGATTTTAAATTTACCGATTAATAAATACCGACCCACATTTCTGGCAAAAACTTCTCATGAAGCAAAAAAAAAAAACACAGATAAAGACACGGAGGCAAAAAGCGGACCATATTTCCGTGCTTAAAGAATATTCCGTCGGTAAACCGTGGTGATGTTCTTCAGGTTTTTGCGGAATGAAAGATAAATGGCTCCTGGAACAGGCTTTATGTTCCATCATTCCGGCCCTGGCGAATAAGGTGTCCGCGTCACGGCATGGTCCGTCATCTCGTAAAAGCATCGTGTTATGCCGTCCGGCAAATACCATATCACGCAAAGCGCTGATGTCGTCAAAAAATGGTGCCATGTCGAAATTGGTTACAGGTCACTCCGGGAAAGGGTTCTACCGGAAATTCTGATTCATGACATGAATTATGACTATGCTGAATCTGACCTTGTATATCTTTGACGGCTGCCACAAATTGTGATTGTTATGGGTGAGGTCAACCTGAGCTAAAAGCCTGTGAAGCGTTTGTCGTTATAATCAACAGGAAGGTTTTACCTCATTTTGCCAGATCGGACCGTGTCAAATTTCGTTCCAGAGCCAAAGACCCTGGAATTATTTTCATTATTGACACTTCATCAGTACGCCAGGCACGGAAGTAACAGAGACACATAACTCTTACTCTTTACGACTCGGTAGTAATATTCGCACAGCAAAATCCTATAGAAAAGACCGGATGCGTGGGTTATTGTGCTTTACATTTCGCATGATGATAACTGAGAGCATCTTCTAAAAAATAAGCGGAATATAGAGTTTCTTTCACGTGATAGTAATTACCGCTTCATAGGTTATTCAAGGTTTACTGTCCTGCTTGTTGACGACCGTGTATAAACCAGTTATGACGAATTGGTCACACGCACGAAAGCAGGGTCTCGTTGTTAAAAGAGAATTATGGGTTTTAATGAGTGAACTTTGTTTTTGAATTACCATTTGGAGATTCGGCTTAGCAGAATGAACAAAGTTAACAAAAGTTTTCAGAGGTTAGACATCTAGACGTTAGTCTTAATCAGTAAAGTTCGGAAAAAATCTTCAACAAAATACGATTGTTTCAAATGTGGAAACTATTTTTATCACACAAAATAAACCAAAAATAAAGATTTTTCTCTTACTCATAGTAGCTTGCATAACATTTTTGCCTTTCAAATCCAAAGTTATACATAACCTAAGCAGTCGTAAAACTGAATACTTTGTTTGAGCCAATCGAGGTTTTCTGTTTCGGTGAAATAATACAGGGTATAAACTATATGTGCAATATTATGGTTTAAGCCTAAAAATAGCAAGCGTACTGTATGCTCCCAGTCTTCATTTCGTTGTTTGTAGAAAATAAAATGGCGAACATCACCTACGAGAGCACTGATAGCAAGGATATTTACACAATGTTCTCATACGTTACACGAATATACTGATAGCAAGGATATTTACACATTGTACTGATACGTTACACGAGTGTACTGATAGCAAGGATATTTACACATTATACTAATACGTTACACGAGTGTACTGATAGCAAGGATATTTACACGATACTCACTCCAAATAAGAATGACAATAAATCATCTCAATCACTTTAAACATGTAAAAAAAATTCCAGAAGCAACGCATTCTGAAAGTGTACCCAACACAGCGTGAATAAATTAGGGCAGGAAATTTCACAATCGTGTGCGAAGTTTTCTCAATGGCGAAAAGTCTCTTTGCAAGACTGATTGATAAAGAAATATCACATCGTTTCAAGACCACACAGGATTTTGAAAAATTCAAGATGATATAATACTACATATAGATCAAATACGCTAATTCTGGAGAGAAGAAAAAAATTGCATTTGAAGATTCCCAATATTTCAAATTATCGGAACATGACAATATCTTGCAGTTTTGAATGCCCAATGAAGATCTTACACCGGGAATGAACAAAACGGTTTCAGCCAAAGACACTAAGCTCTATGGGATTTTCCAACCTGCTTTTGTGAAAATGAACGATTCTTTATTGCAAAACTTGAATATGAATTCCTAGAAGCTATGGAAGTTCCATCTATTGAGCCGTGCGCAAAATTTGTCCCATTGGAATGAGAGATGTCGTCTTATTGAATCGGAAAGCAATAAGGAAGAATTCCGCCATGGTGGATTTGCTTGCCCTAATGAAAACGGGGATCGAGATCGAGTAATTAAGCACTGTTGAAGAACGAACGCGCGGCGCTTGTGAAATTGTAGAGCGTCTGTGCAGAATGTTGGGCTTTTAGGGAGCGTAATGACCAGCGAATTCTATCGTTCTCTCCCCGGTTTCGACAGCGTGAAGACCTGCTCTTTGGATATGTACAGAATGATGAGTTTGTTCCCTGGTGGATCTGTGAGCATTGCTGCTCTCATCTCTGTTGCCGCAGCACGAGGATCTGTTCTTTGGATGCATTTATCCCTCGTACTTGGAACTACTAAATGCTTGTGTACAATTATTCATGCAGATTATTTTGATATTACACAATGAGATAACTCATATGCATGCAAACCTGAACTCAGGTTTGTCTTATCCGTTATTTTCAAGCTACATAGTTCAAAATTTCCTTTAAACCCGATGAGGTGAAGTCGGCATTGCCGCTCACCCTATCCCAACTGCATCTTTTTCTTCTCAAGTCGTGTTACTCTGAATACACTGGTGCGATCATTTGTTTGCATTGAATGGCATATCAAAGTAATGCAAAAACGGGTAAGAAATTTTTCTTGGGGGTATAAGAACTGCTGTTATGCCGTTTGAATATTTTGTATCATAAACAGGGTATTTTGACCCATAAAAATCTGATTCTAAGATATTCTTGTACATAATTATTCCCTCTTTATTCCATATTCATTATCCAATTAATATCTGAGGCATGTCATTAAATAATTAAGTACTTGTTTCGATGGGCGTATGTGGGAGAAACAGGAAATTTTTCACGATCGCAGCCGAGCATCGATGGTTCACATATCGAACGTATACAATCACTTTTAAGGTACATGAGTTACCATGGATGAAAAAGAAAAAAGATATTATTTGTGTAAGTGAATCAATCTTTATCGTACGGCCATCACAACTTATCCAGAGGACAAAAATAATGATAATTTTTTCGGTGCAGCTGCGTCTTGGGAAGTTTTTAGGGTTTGCTAGAGTATAAGCAAAACATTATCAGGGTAATAAGATTGATAGGAAATAATTTGTTCTCAATTAATTTTATGCAGGATATACTAAGCATTGATGCCTCGAACGCGTGATACTCGACGCTCTTAATGGCAGATCAGTGTCAGCCTTACGAATAACTTTCTGTCGAATTTTTACTATTTCGCGCATTTAGGTTCAGCGAGGAATATCCCCTTTACTTCACGTTGTGTTTTCCAGGGTAACCTCTCCGTAAACTCTTGAAAATCAACCCAGTACACCTGGATTCGAACACGGGTCCTGGCGTTTACAATGCGAGCGTGGTACCACTCGGCCACGGTGCCTGCTAAACTCTGACAGCGCTTGCACTAAAATGTTTGCCATCCTCGACGAATGTCGTACGTATTTTAAACCCCATTTGATTTTAGCTTATATTTTTAATTTCAGGTGTTCGGAATGTGTGCGTTTGAGTCACAAGCAAGTATTTTACATATTTGGAGCTAAGAAAATTCCCAAATCAAATAGTGTACGTCAAATGTGAAGGTTTGCTTGCCTGTACAAATTTGCCTGCGCAGGTTTATTTGCCCAAAGGTTGAAAAGCCAAAGAGGTTAAAAAAGAGTCCCAAAGTTATTTAATTATTAACTCTGATTTAAAGTATTTCTTACTCATACAGCACGGCATATCCATAATACAGAAAAGTGCAGTTTACGACTGGTAATCATTGTTTCTCATATTGCAAGGCAAAGAACCTTTATTAATTCCATCACGTTTTGGCGTTGGGTTTTCAATGCCTTACAACTACTGGCGTGGTGAGGAATGTGTGGCTTAAACTTCCTTTTCCAAGGGAAGTACTCCCTGCTTACGTGAAAATGGCTCGACTGAGCCGAGAATTGAACCAGGGTCCTCTCGGTTACGAAGTCATCGCGCTAGCAGTACACCATGGAGCCCTAACTAACATTCCAGCATAGAATTTTCTCGATGGCTAACCGGGAGAAAATAACTAATTGGATTTGGGTTTCCTTTTTTTAGCCGTCTTTTATTGATAACTTTGCAAGTACTCACGTTTCCACAACTGCTTTGTTGCTACGGAAGATGAACAATTTCGGATGAATTTCTCGTTCAGTAGATTCCTGTGCATACAGGAAATTAAGGGGTAGGATTTCCTCAAGCAATGCATGTATTGTATTCCGTTTTAAGGGAAACATGCTTCTAACTTCAACGTGACCCTACGTTCCCTTTTGTTGAGGATGTTCGGACGGCAGCCGGCCTTCTCGTTAGCAACAATTTAAATTTATGGCCTTCGTGCTTCACTAATTACAAATCTTCTGCAAGAAAGTTGAAGCGCGAAATGAAGCCATGGCTGGACGGCAATAATTTTCAACAAGACATAATTAATGGCGACCGAGTGAAATTGGCGGCATGTCCTATATAATTCAGCTCGCTAATAAATCAAGGCAATTCTTTAGGGCAGGCTGGGGATGTCAGAGTGAAAGACCGCGAGTTTTGGATTTTGTTATTACTTTTGGACTGCTAAAACGTAAGTTTTTGTTGAATTCTTGAGAAGCCCAATTAAAAAAGTACAGTTGTGCGGTAGGATTTAGGCAGCTCTTCGCACTGATGCTAGTTTTCCGACTTGTTCTGGCAGTTTTGAGCAGTTTATCTCTATGGGTGAGAAATTGGCCGGTGGCTGTTCGCAGATCTTAGAGGTGATGATCTAAAGCGGACATAACGACCGCGCCACTGCGTTGCCACAGCCCCTGTTGGCCACTAAACTCTACCAAATCAGCCGTAGAGTTGAAGGATAAACGGTTAAAGAAAGACTTTTAATGCATATCTGTATAAGTAATTACAAAACTCGATATTTATGCTTATCGCTTTATTGGTCTGGTATTTCAGCAATGAAAGAACGACTGATTCTGACGGCGTAATTCATTATAAAATGCCTCAAGTACAATTCATGCCAGTTTAATTTTGTTGTGAAACATTCTATACTCGGAGTATAACATACGAAAATTCACTGAAGTACACGGGTATTGTGTCAACTTCGTCCGGCAAATGTATTTGAAGAAGCTTAGGCTGGCTTGCTAGCTGTATGATTGTCGTGAACAATAAAGTAATGTCGTGGAATCACGCTTGTTCGGCAGCCCCTTTCCCCTTTCCTGCGTAGAGGAGTTATATGGTTGAAATAATGCTAATCACATCTCAAGATAATGATTAAACTCCACAAACGTCTTTAAGGACAACAATTTTATTGCAATTCAAACCCAGTGGAGGCTAATAAAATAAACTCTACGGACTATGACTCTAACATTTAACTATCTCGGTTGAATAGGTGTCGATTTATGAACAGTATTTTGAACGCGTTGGTATCAGTCTACTCCTGATAAATAACCCGGTTGAAACTTCAGTGTAGCTTTCATGACTATAAGCGGAATATTTCTTCAAAAAATGAATACCTATTCTTCCATCGCGGGTACGCCGCTTAGTATTTATTTGAATGTAATTCTATAAAAATTCGTACTTATGTATCGAGTTCAGAGTGATCGTCAATTACTTTATTGCCCTCAAAATCAATAACCTCTTCTTTCTTGATGATAATTTAACACAGATATCTCTTTGTAGCTCTATTACTGAATTATTATGGTGTATAATCTCTACCATCAGACACCCATCTCGGCACGATCTTCAATACAAATGTTATTTTATTGGTTATGTATTAGCTTGTGATAAATTAATATTACGTTAGCATAATACTTCGCACTTAGACAGCTTTTTATTCCTCGGTGTCACTGAGATTTCGCAACCCTCTGCCGATAGGAAGTGTACTCAAGGCGAGTCCCCTGAGCTGTATACGAGGGCTTAGATAAGATCTTAACGATCCTTAGGGGCGTCTGTCGCACAACACGCTTTATTGCTGTTCATTAGGCAACAGAGACACACATTTTTCTAAGCAGACCTCATTTGGAGCGAGGCTTGTACTACACAAAAGTAAATTAAGCAAACCGATGCACGAATTTCTATCGTGCATGCCACAACACTTGAGTTGAATCTTGGTCTCAGAATTTGATGCGAATTGGGGCTGAAATGCTCGAATAAAATTAAGTCGGTACGGGCGTAAATAGGGTACATTGTATGTAAGTATATTGCATCCTATGCAGCGGAAGTATTTTCTGGATCGCATCAAAATATTCGAAAAAAAAACTCCGCGAAGTATAGGCCACGAAAAGTTCTACTCATTTGATGCTTGAAGACGGCCGCTAAGAACTGTATTCTCATGTTACCCCCTGATTTTAGAATCACAAGATGATATGCGTTTGCAATTCAAAGTTAGAATCTTAAAAAAAATGAACACATGCTTTCTGGAACATAACCGCCGTTGTAATTATCCCTTATCTCTTGTCCCCTTCCCCCTCCCCGTCCAATTCTCGCTTCACGAGTGATAGCAAATGCCGTTGCATTAAGTGAATGAGAAGTCAATGAGAAGTGCAGTAAGTGAATGGAAAGACTCCAGCCTGAGTTTTCAACTCGAAAAGACATTGATGTTTAGATTTCTTTTTTGAATCTAATAATTTGATGCATAAAAAACGCTCTTGTAGGTATGGCAATGGTGAAATACTTTCATGTCCTAAATTCGTTCGATATAAACAATACTCCAATGAATCAAAAGCTTAGCAATAAAATGAGTTATTTCTTTACGCTCTTGGTATGGCTCGTTTCCTTAAGGCATTTTACCATCCTTCTTCTTTCGCCCCGTTAGGGAATCCCATTTTTCCATTTTATTTTTCATCGACAATTCGGGGTACAAGAACTCAAATTCCAAGCTCGTTGCAGCCCACGGAATCCCCTGATATTTAAGAAGAAAGCTTTCTCGTGTCCACTTTTTTCGCTTCAGAATTTACCTGAAAACCGCTTCCTATCAACTGCCTCCAGAAGAAAGTCATAAGCTCTACAGAACCCAAAAATCTTCGTTCAGCGATGCCTTTTGCGGAAACTCAGAGCTTATCCTCGATACTCTTTTGTGCATCTTCGGCAACGGGATATTCTGCGCTGCAAAAAGTTAAAACGCAAAGTTTATTCGAATTTTAAGAGAAGAGTGACTCTACGATGGCTGTTGCAGCGTGATATGGAATCATTTTATCAAACCTCACCGAATTCACCTTTTTCTTGAACAATGAATTTTTGTTAGTTTGCTCAATCCCACAGAGATTTTATGGAGCCGATATTCCATTTGTACAGAGTTATGTCCATACTTTTATGAAGCTTCTACATCCAGTACAAAATTTCATCAAGGCATGAAATATATTTTTGTCAACGCACATGTCGAAAAATTTTTAATTTTATAATTTCAATTTCTATGAGTTGAATTTAAATCCAAACTTAGTCTCTGCAATGCATTTCAGCCAGTATCTTAAATACGAGAAATTCTTGCAAGTTTTTAGAGACACGCATTTTTCGTGATATTCATGGTAAAATTCTTCTATTTCTATGTGCATAATGTAGCGTTTGAATGTGTTGTAGAACGATTTTTCCACGTTTGCATTTAGCATCTTAGCTACGCAGAAATTTTTCTCATTTTTGAGAGAAAATCTGCGTCTACGTATTCTGTATTCGGCACTGCTGAGTCACGTACGGTGTAGACCAGATGTGTGGACAACACATCAAAGCCGTTGTGTTGCACCGCAGTTGCAGTAATACAGGATGGAACGCGGTAATTTGCTGATTTGGGAATGAAA